>CAUYNB010069894.1:0-22319 GCA_963574225.1 Lagothrix lagotricha | reverse complement strand
AACACATTACAGGAACTTAATCTCTTCTTCAGAGCCTTTGGGCCAACTAGAAAAAGAATAAAATGCACGAGCCATGCAGTTATTAATAATCTGGAGAGGTCTGAAACACCCTGCCAGCAAACATATTAAAACTTCAACGCAAAACATATAATATTTGCACTAAGTAGATGAATGAAATTATAAAGAACCCTCCATATCAGGTTGTTTTCTGCCAAATAAGCTGTAAAAATAATTTTGATTTTTAGTGTTGGGTTGTCAAGTTTTTTAGATTGTTTATTTTTACAATTTCAGGTGTGCACTGTGGACCTGGAAAAGAATCCATCAGCTCACGTGCTCCTCACATCAGAACACAGTTGCACCCAGGGCAGAGTGAACTCTCATTCGGGTCCTCTTTGAAGATCAGAGAGGGGTCTGGGCATGGTGGCTCAAGTCTGTAATCTCAGCACTTTGGGAGGCCGAGGCGGCCGGATCACTTGAGGTCAGGAATTCGAGACCAGCCTGGCCAACATGGTGAAACCCTGTCTCTACTAAAAATACAAAAATTAGCCAGGCGCGGTGTTGCGTGCCTGTAATCCCAGCTACCCAGGAGGCTGAGGCAGGAGAATCACTTGAACCTGGGAGGCAGAGGTTGCAGTGAGCCGAGATCACACCACTGCACTCCAGCCTGGGCGACAGAGCGAGACTCAAAAAAACGAAAGAAAACAAAACAAAACAAATTAAAAACAAAAAAACAGGGAAGGAGGGTTTCCCCAAGCATAAAAGATCAGTAAGTATGAATTTTAAAATTTACTTGCCAAATGTTTATGCATTTGTCGGGATTTGGTCCAAGATTTACCTGAGAAACTTATAGCCCCCTCCTACCCCACCAATCCCTGGAAGCTGCTTACATTTCTGAGAAGGAGGAGCCGTCAGTGGAGGATGACCGTGGGGGCGGAGGCACCTTCAAGACCATTATCCATTAACGGGGAGGAGCACGGGTTCTGTGAGTCACAGCTTGAATTTTATTATATTGAGTAAGGTAAGGACCACATATCAGGTAAGACCAGGTTTTGCCGGTGGTTTTTAGAGCTGCTTTGGTTTTAGAATCGCAGGTAGGGAGTGGTGGACTTGCACAGATTCTACCTCTGCTTTGTTACTCAGTGTTGAGAAAGTTCCTTCCCAGTGCCTCAGGATACAGTCACTTAGACGTTGAGGAACGACTTATATCCAGGATTAAGGCAGTTGCTGCCACATACAGTGCCATGAATTTTGTAAGTATCCTAAATACGTGGTTCTTTGAGTGCTTGCTACAGCAGTGGAATCTGGCTAACTTCCCAGAAAGGGAATTGATTGGAGGAATGTGGATGCCTGAAAACATCCTAAGAGCACCCTGAACAGTGAAGAGTAAGGCCCAGAGGACTGGAAGAAGTGGGGAGAATCTGTCAAAATTGGGGACCTGGAGGAGCCGTGTTTGCAAAGCTAAATTAAATTTCAGCCTCTTGCTGAAGGAAGCCAGCTCTTTGACTGTAGGGGGAATGGGACAGTTTCCATCCCTCAACCCATAACACCAGCACCAAGGTCATGTCCTATGAGGACCAACTCATTTCTGGAACTTTCTGTCCTCAGTAAATAATGCATTATAAACTCATGGGGAAAGGAGCCATCCAGAGAAAACGAAGTACCATTTATGCAACTTAATGTTTAAAAGTCTAGTTTCTCGTCTTGGTCCTGCTGCTTATTATGTGTGACCTTAAGCAAATCACTCCAATCTTTCATTTTTATTTATTTATTGTTTTATTTAGAGACAGAGTCTCGCTCTGTCACCCAGGCTGGAGTGCAGTGGCGTGGTCCTGACTCACTGCAATCTCCACCTCCTGGTTTAAAGCGATTCTCCTGCCTCAGCCTCCCCAGTAGTTGGGATTACAGGCTGACTTACAAGCTTCTTATTTTTAAAGCAGGTAATAATGGTGGTCTCATTCTATTAATAGGGTTGCAATGAGACTGAAGGCAATGCTTGAGGTAAAGCACTGGGAACTAAGTATGGTCCCTGCAACAGTCATCAGTCGACATCAATATTAATCTGTTTCTTGGCAGATTTCAAACCAAACATTTAACTAAATGGTGACTCTTCAAGTCATTCTGCTGCATCCCTAGCTACCCTTTAGAGGGAATGCAATTCACAAAGTAAATATAACAACCAAGAGAATGAGTAACTCCACAAAGAAGCACGCCCAGGGAGGTGGTCCACAAGTACTATTTAAAGCCCAGAAGGAGGTTTACAGAGGGCACAGCCTCACTTTCCTTCCTGCAGTCATTCAGTCCATACCACCCCCCAGAGGCTGGGCAGACTCACCAATGCAGAGCACCCTGGGGCTTATAAATAGATTTCAGATAGGTTTTAAGATGATGCTGATCGAATCCCTCCCTTTGAATATTATTTAATTATCTCATTAAACTAAAATAATCTGGAAAGCAGACACATTTAATACCTACCCCTCTATATTTAAGAAAAAAAAAAAGGGCCAGCACGGTGGCTCACGCCTGTAATCCCAGTGCTTTGGGAGGCCGAGGTGGGCGGATTACCTGAGGTCGGGAGTTCGAGACTAGCCTGATCAACAAGGAGAAACCCCGTCTCTACTAAAAATACAAAATTAGCCGAAAGTGGTGGGACATGCCTGTAATCTCAGCTACTCGGGAGGCTGAGGCAGGAGAATCGCTTGAACCTGGGAGGCAGAGGTTGCAGTGAGCCGAGATCACACCATTACACTACAGCCTGCAACAAGAGTGAAACTCCATCTCAAATAAAATAAAATAAAATAAGCCAACGATACCATAAGACTAAAAAGAAAGGGCATGTTCTGAAAACATGCAAACTATGTCGAGAGCAGTGGCATATTTGAGCTGATACGAGTTATTGATAAGGAAACTGACTCCAACAGCTGCTCTGTGGACTCCCTGCAACCTTGCCTTATTGCTCAAGACAACACAGGTCAGGAACTGCAGAGCATCAACTTGGTAAGTTTGAGGGACAAAGGAGTTTGGAAGAAGAGAGGAAGAAAATGTGGCCACAAAATGCTACTGAATTCTTAACGCATAGCAATTCCCTTCTTTTCCTACTGTCCCTGTTGCCTGCCAGGCCTCAGAGGATGAACAGAGAAGGCTGCGTTTGTTTTTTCTGGTTGCCTGCCTTTGCTTGAACTGCCGTCAGGGCAGTAGGTAGAATGGAGAAGAGGGGTGGGTGCTGGGTTTTCCTCGCTGGAGGGGAAGTGACAGTGGGGAATATGCCTCCTGGGCCAGGTCTGTGAATTAAAAACACTGAATGAGGCCTCAGGCAGTGGCTCACACCTGCAATCCCAACACTTTGAGAGGCCGAGGCAGCCAGATAGAGTCCAGGAGTTGCAGACCAGCCCGAGTGACTTGGCAAAACCTCATCTCCAGTAAAAAGAAAAAAAAGATGGGAAGGAAGAAAAGAAGGGAGGGAGGGAGGGAGGGAAGAAGGGAGGAAGGGAAGATTAGCCAAGTGCGGTGGCGTGTGCTTATGGTCCCAACTACTTTGCAGGCTGAGGCGGGAGAATTGCTTGAGCCCGGGAGGCAAGAGGCTGCAGTGAGCTGAGATCGAGCCACACCACTCCAGCCTGGGCGACAGAGCCAGACCCTATCTGCAAATGAAACAAAACAAGACAAGACAAAAGCGTGGTGTGGAGATCCAAGGTGAAAACAGGCTGGAAAAACTATCCCTGGTAGGTATACAATGAAGGAATGCTGGTGACCCTCACCCTGTGGTTTCCTCACCAGCAGTGAGGGCTGTGGTTTTTATCATGGGAGAAGCCCTTCACTAGGGGTAGCTGCGGAGTCCGAGCATCAACCTCCACCCCACAAGGATGGGCTTCTCTACTCCTACGGGGTCTACTCTCTCTAGAATCAGCAATCAGAGGTAATCCTCAACCTCACTGGCCAACTTGTGCTGGATGATAAGACATCGGCTGACACAGACCTCTTCTGAACAAAGTAGAACTGAGGAATGCTCAACCGTCCAGCAGGCATCAACTGGCACACTCTGGCCCGGGGGGTGACAGAACAGGGAGACCTACGAGATGGTGAGGTCCAGGATTCCACTCAACATCCACAGGAGTGTGGTAGGGTGAGGGAGGCAGACAGGAGCCCTGATGCTTCTTTTCAATTACCTTTTATGAGAACCCATAAAAGGTAATTGGGCTGGGCTGCCTCATTGCAGAGAGGGTCATGTATCGGGGAGGTGGGTTCCAGAGTTGGATCATCACCCACCCCTCCCTTGGGGTGAGGGTAGCTGAGCTGGGAGTAGGGAAATCTGGAGAACTGAAGGTGGGTTTGTTTGATTTAGGAAGAACCCACCCATACAAGAAGGTTGGGGCCTGGAGGAGAACAAGAAGGAGTAGGGCCCTGAGAGCAGGGACTCTGTGTGTGTCTGTTGATTTGTTCTAAAGGCAGCCCAGATAGGGATAGTCCTAGACAAAGATATTGATTGCACTCAAAAATATTATAAATCAGAAATCTGGAAGCATGGCCTGCCTTTTAATGAAACATGTTCCAAACTTCCAGGACTCGCTCATAAAAGGTAATCTAAAATCTTCAAGAACATTTCCTTTTCCTGCAGTTATTCTGTAAATTATGTCACCTCTTACTCTCAATAAATGACCTTTGATCTGATCCGTGTTAATGTCCTGTCCTGCAGAGTTTTATTCTCCATAATTCATGTGGCGGGGTCGGGGAGGGGGGCTTGCTTCTTTTCGGCCAGTTCTCTCTGTTTTCTCAGTAGAACTGACCAGAGCCTATGAAATCAGACCTTTAAATACATTCGAATTTTGATATTTATTATAACAGTATAAGACTTTGGTTATAATTATGAAAGGAAAACCGTTGGTTTCATTGAGCAACTCAATAAAACAATTTCTGATGTGGAAGAGGGGCTTGTATTAGGATCCTGAGCTAGCATGGAGGGTGGCCATTTAGACTATGAGAAAAATGTTTAAGTTCTCCCAGTTTGATAGATCATATTTTTATTTTTAACTATACACCAAAAATCCTTTCCTGCTTTGGAGAGATTTTAGTAACTTTGAGAAGGAAGATAATATGATCTACAATTTAAATTAAGCTTTAACTAGTGAAAACACAAACAGGTTTCTTAAACGAATTGATAATTAAGCCCATGAAATAATTTCAGTGAGCATGCAGATCTTATAACTATAATAGTGTCTTAGTTTATTTTTCTGATGGGTCTACAATTTTATTCTTCCCCTGTGATTGATGAATGAGAATAAATTGATCATTGCGATAGCTTCTTCTAATATGAACAATCTAAATATCACGCTTTGCACCCTATGTTTAAAAGTAACAATATGTTCAAACTTAAAATCTCCATGAACTGCCTGACCAAAAATTTAGTTAGAAATCAAGGAAGTAGAGTCACAATGTGTTACGCCTATTTCTTATTAAGAATAATTTTTAAATATTTCTGGGGACCAAAGTTTTATTTTTTTTGTTTTGTTTTGTTTTTGTTTTTCTTCTGAGATGGAGTCTCGCTCTGTTGCCCAGGCTGGAGTGCAGTGGCATGATCTTGGCTCACTGCAACCTCTGCCTCCTGGGTTCAAGTAATTCTCCTGCCTCAGCCTCCCTAGTAGCTGGGACTACAGGTGCCTACCACCATGCCCAGCTAATTTTTGTAGTTTTAGTAGAGACGGAATTTCACCATGTTGGCCAGGCTGGTCTCAAACTCCTGACCTCAGGTGATCCACCCACCTCAGCCTCCCAAAGTGCTGGAATTACAGGCGTGAGCCTCCGCATCTGGCCTCAAAGTTTCGAATCAGACGTTTTAGCTAGTTTGCCTGTAATCATAGACTCCCTGTGTATCACACCACACGGAACTCAGCCCCGGAAGCTTACAGAGTTGTAAGGACATACTCTGACAGAGAGTTCTCTGGCAACAGGGCTCGGGCATCTTCCAGCCACCCAGTCTTGTGGAAGAGATAAGCCATTTCAGGCAGACACGTTTCTATCCAGGCTTGGAATGCATCCAAAGGAAACACAAAAAAACTCTGACATCAGAACACACCTGTTGACTTTGGAGCATTCGTATCAATCACAGCCAAGCCCAGGGCAGCTGTGCTGGGGCCAGCTCGCTCTGTGGGGCAGAAGGAATGTCAGCTATGAACAGTCAAGAGGAAACAGAGATAGAGGCTTCCACATTCTTCTCTCTCTTTGTCTACATACCATTAATAGGATTGACTTTTTTTTTTAACTTGGCCTCCAAAACAATTCTAGGATGACATCTTTAGTTTTTCATTCACTTAAACAAAAATCTGATTTTTAAATATCTAAAAATACCTTTTCGCTTCCTTTTTATTACCTTTTGTTATTTTATTTTACTGAGTTCTATTTTTAGAATAAAATTTTGTTTTCCATCATAAAAAATGGCCATATGATTTAAGTAGGTATTTCTCCAAAGAAGATACATAAAGGGCCAAAAAACACATGAAAATATGCTTAACATCATTAGTTAGTAGGGAAATACAAACCAAAATGACAACGAGATGCCAGTTCACATTCACTAGGATTGCTGTATCAAAACAACACTACATATTAATAACAAGTGTTGATGAGTTTGTCAGATAATTGGAACGCCCATAAATTGCTGATAGGAATATAAAATGTTGCACCACAATGGAAAAAAGTCTGGTAGTTCCACAAAAAGTTAAACATAGAGTTGCCATAAAATCCAGCTTTCCAGTTATAGGTATATGCTCAAAAGAATAAGAAATACATGTCTACACAAAAGCTTTTACACCAGTGTTCGTGGAAGCACTGTTCACAATAGCACGAAGGCAGAAACAACCCAAGTGTCCAACAGCTGATAAATGGGTAAATATATTGTGGTATATCCGTATAATTGAATCATATTCAGCCATAAAACATCATGAAATACTGGTACCTGTGACAACATGAGTAAATCTTGAAAACATGCTGAGTGAAAGAAGCCAGACACAACCACCCAATATCATATGGTTCTATTTATATGAAATGCCCAGAGTAGGCAAATCTATGAAAATAGAAGGTGGATTAGTCATTGTCCAAGGCTGGGGGATACAGCAATGAGGAGTAACTGCTAATGGGTTTGGGTCTGTTTTTGAAAAGTGATGAAATGTTATGAAATTAGATAATGGTGATGGTTGGAAAACCTTGTAAATATACTAAAAACTATTGAATTGTATATTTTAAAAGGGTGCATATTATGGCACGTGGATCATATCTCTGTCTTATTTTATTTATTTATCTATCTATCTATCTATTTAGTTAGTTAGTTAGTTATTTAGAGACAGGGTCTCACTAGGTTGCTGAGGCTGGCTATTCACAGGTGCTATCCCACTACCGTTCAGCACAGGAGTTTTGGATTTTTTGTTTGTTTTTGTTTTTGTAACGAGTTTTGCTCTTGTTGCCGAGGCTGGAGTGCAATGGTATGATCTTTCTGCAAGCTCCACATCCCAGGTTCAAGCGATTCCCCTGCGTCAGCCTCCTGAGTAGCTGGGATTATAGGCATGTGCCACCACACCTGGCTAATTTTGGGATTTTTAGTAGAGATGGGGTTTCACCATATTGACCAGGCTGCAGCACAGGAGTTTTGACCTGATCCATTTCTGACCTGGGCTGGTTCACCCCTCTTAGGCAACTTGGTGGTCCCATGCTCCCAGGAGGTCACCATATTGATGCCAAACTTAGTGTGGACACCCGATCAGCACAATGCACTACAGCCCAGAACTCCTGGACTCAAGGGATCCTCCTGCTTCAGCCTCTGAAGTAGCTGGGACTATAGGCACACGCCACTATGCTTGGCCATATCTCAATTTTAAATTAAAAAACAAAAACCAAAAAAACCCCACAAGAACAAATAAAAAACCAAAGAGATCTAAAGTTCCCTAACTGCAAAATGCTTCCTCCTTGTGTGTTTCCCTGTCTGAAGAAACCTTATGAGGCATTCGGACTTCTTCCTTCTCTGTAGGCCACATTTCCCTGATAGTCGACCTTTAGGTCTTTTGAGCGTCTTGAATCTGTTCCTTGCTCTTCATCCCCACTCACACTGTCGTGGTTTGTAATGCCATCATCTCTTGCCTAAATCACTGAAACTACTTTCCAGGCTTCCAAACTTCTCCTTGTGCCAGTCCATTCTCTATGATTTAGCTAAGGGAAGTGATCTTTTAAAATATGGTTAGTTGTTTCTCTGTAACCTTGGGGATTGGTCCTAGGACCCCCATGGATACCAAAATCCATGGATGCTTAAGTCCCTGATATCAAGTGGTGTACTAATTCCATATAACTTACGCACACCCTCCTATATACCTTAAATCATCTCTAGATTACTTATAATACCTAATACAATGTCAGTACTATGGAAATAGTAGTTATCCTATATTTTCATTTGTTTGATTTTTTAATTGTATTGTTATTTTTATTGTTTTTTTTCCTAATGTTTTCAAGCCCTGGTTGACTGAATCCACAGATGCACAGGGCCAAGTATATACAAATTATTTTAAATCAAACCAAGATAATTTCTCTTTTGTCTCTTTTTGAGGGTTAATTTTCTTCTTTCATACATGTGAGTAAATACATGTGATCTTGGAGATATAACAATGAAAAAACATAACACTGGTCTTAAGGGGGCTGTAGTCTGGAGAAAGTCCCCCCAAATAAGCAGGTGATTAGGATGTAATATGATAAGTGCTACGAGAAGGTAGTGATCAAGGAGTCTGGTGGGGTCAGAAAAGGCTTCTCACAGGTGGTGAAGTCTTAGCTGACTTTCGAAGGATGAATAGGAGCTATCTAAGCAAAGCAAGGAAAAGGAAATTCCAGAAAAGGAGGTAACTTGAGCCATAATTGGGAGGTAAGAGAAGCATGGAGTCTTCAAAAGATAGGGCCTGGTCACCAGGGGTCTTATATCTGGAGCAGTCAAGTTTCTTTCGTTGTCAAGTTTAAAGATATAAATCTAAACAGAAACTGAAGACTGAGGTGCATCAGTTTGAGCAAGCTTGGATGAAAAATGCCTGGACATGTCAGAAACCTGTGTTTAGTCTCCGCTGCCCGCCCATCTCTTGCAGGCCAAGTCCCCCATGTCCAGATGGCCACTAGTAGCTCCAGGCTTGTATTCCACCGGTTTGCAAACCCAGCAGAAGGAGCGCTTGCTGACCAGTAGTTCCCAAGACTGATTTTCCGTGTGTCTGGTGGAGATGAATGGCCAAGCCTGAATCAGTCACTGCACCAGAGAGGGATGATCCCTCTCTGGCCTGGAGCTGGCTTATCAGAGGAGGTAGAGAGGAATGGGTAGGGATCAAAGCAAAAGGAGGGAGGGTGTGGAAAGGGGAGTTGCCCCCATGGAAAGTCAGGCACTGTGACCAGAGGTAGGAGGAGTGGATGATGGACAGGGTAAAACAGCAGTGGCCCGTGAAACCACAGTAAGGCTGCTGAGCTCCTTCCAGCAAGCAGTGGAGCCACCAACGTATGTGCCAGAGACAGTTCTTATGATGAATGGCAGTTGCGCTGAGGACAGGGACACTGATTTGGAAGCTGTTATATTAATTCAGGTGACGTATTAACATTGCTGAAATGAAGGGAGTGTTAGAGCAAATAAAGAGCGCCTGATAAATGTGAGCGATAAGAAGCTGGCAGGACTTAGGTAACTGATTAAAGGTGGAAGCTATGTTGTGGGCGGGGAGGTGTCTGGGGAGATGGGGGAGCTAAGTGTGATTCCAGGTCTAAGGCTCAGGCAATCAAGTGAATAATGACTGTTGACTAGGGATGCTGGGGACGACAAGAGAATCCAGTGATTTTAACACTACCTGTTTGATGTCTGAGTGCAACAATTAGCAGGTAGCTGGAGCTCCCAGTCAGAGCTCGGGGAAGGACCCGAGGGTATACTCCTGTTGCTGGGCACACATGCGTTTTGAATGGAGCCCTGCTGAGCCGGGAGATAGGATGGTGAAGAAGACCTATTTCCCACTCTCGAGACCTCATAAGTCACGTGGGATGATGGCTGTGTACATAAGTGACAGGCAGCGACATCACTAGCCTGTGGGTACAGATGAGAGACCCTGCCCTGCCCTGCTCTAGAGCCTTCTCAGGGTCAGGAGGGGCTTTTCTCATGATGAAGCCTGGTGGTAGAGTCTTGCAGGGCGAGTGAGAGGCATACAGCTTCAGGACGTTCAGAGTGAGAATACATCCACTTGCTAAATTATAACATTATTTGTCTTCCCTAAGAAAGTGGCCTATCTGTAAAAATAAGCACAGCCAGCAGTGGGGCTCTCTCATAAGGAGGTGGAAACGGGACCAGCCATGAAGGAGAGTGCATTTGCCGGGCAGACAAGAGGACAGCACCTGGGACATCTTTGGCCTCAGGAATGCCATGTCTTTACCAGTCCTATGTAAAGAGCCAGAAAATGCTCTGCTGTGTCACTTCAAGTATAGGTCCTCGAGCACCATGGCATGGAAGGGTTCATCTGACCAAAGACCCTGAAGAGCCAGTCACCACTGAAGCTAGTCAGAAGCCTGCCCTGCTTCCTTCCTTCAGATTTTCACCTGAAGATTCAGGAAAAGGTGGGCTCTGCAGCTCACACCTATAACTCCAACACTTTTGGAGGCCATGGCAGAAAGACTGCTTCACGGAGAAGCAAGACCGTGTCTCTACCAAAAAGTTAAAAAATTAGCTGGGCCTGGGTGCAAACTCCTACAGCCCTAGCTACTCGGGAGGCTGAGGTGGGAGGATTACTTGAATCCAGGAGGTCGAGGCTGAAGTGAGCTGAGATCGCACCACTGCACTCCAGCCTGTGTGACAGAGCAAGACTCTGAAGACTCTGTCTGTCTTTGTTTTTTTTTTTTTGAGATGGAGTTTCACCCAGGCTGGAGTGCAGTGGTAAGATCTTGGCTCAGTGCAACCTCTGCCTCCCAGGTTCAAGTGATTCTCCTGTCTCAGTCTCCCTAGTAGCTAGGATTATAGGCATGCCCCACCACGCCCAGCTAATTTTGTATTTCTGGTACAGACGGGGTTTCACTATGTTGGCCAGGCTGGTCTTGAACTCCTGACCTCAAGTGATCTGCCCACCCTGGCCTCCCAAAGTGCTAGGATTACAGGCATGAGCCACCACGCCCGGCCAACGCTGTCTCTTAAAATTAAAAAAAAAAAAAAAGTAAAGAAAAAAAGATTCTGGAATAGACCACGAAAGCAAATGCAAAAGCTGGTCCCTGGTTGGCAGCAGACAAGGCACCCGGCAGCATCAGGACTCTGCATGGCGCACCCTGGAAGGAGAGGTTTGGGAGAGGGAGTTAGAACAGGGGGAAGCGCTCTAACAGCTGCGGCCCTGGAAGCTTCATTTCACCCCAGGGCTCCACAGCGATCTTGTTTTGTCTTTGATCTCCAAAAAGGTGTCTGCCTAGGATTTATGAGAAACTCCCTCACACAACCTGAGAAAAAAATTAAGAAACAACTTTTACTTCCAAATTGGAAACTGAAAAACCAGAGAAGTGCCGAATGTCACTGTAAGGAAACGGAAAACAGGAGGCCATGTGTGCTGGGCAGATGGGACGTGGCTGTCTGTGTTTCCATAGGTAATGACAAGAGCATTAAGGAAATGCGAGCAGGACATCAGCATGGCACAAAGTCCTGCTCATCTCCGCTTTTAAATGTCTCTGAGTTGAGTTAAACCACAGTGGTAATGTAGAGTTTTTCAAAGTATATATAAATGATGTTTTAGATTTGCTAATTCATTATGAATTTAAATATGTGCTTCAATATGTCATTTCTAAATTACCTCTAAAATTAAGACCAAAATAATAAATGCACGTAATACTGACATTTCAGAAATGAGCTCTATCATTACTTATAGTGTAAGGTACAAACTAATGCCTTGTAATAATTGGTTACCGTTTGTCAATCTTTATTTGAATAGCCAACAGCAGTATAGAGGATATGGATCGACTGCTAAGCCTGCGGTGCTAGAGAAAGAAGGAAATGCAGCGCTTCCTCTCCTCAGGGCGATCTGTCCGCCTGCTATCTGTGGGGAACTTGGCTGCGAGTGAATCTCTCTGTCCTATGTATAGCTTTGTTGATTTACTGGTTCTCCAAAAGGCACACACCCAGGGTTTTGTTTCAACTGAATGATGTTAACAGACACACTGTCTAATAAACCTGAAATGTTGTCCCAAGGGATGGAGAGAAAGGGAAGATCCTTGAATAATTTCAGTGTTTTCCTTCTTGACCTTGGGTCCTTCTGTCTGAAATTGACATGAAGGTTGGACTTGCCCTCTTGGGTTCAGCTCAAGGATGTGTGGAATACTGACGGGAATAAGATACTCCTACCCCTAGCCTCTTAGGGAGCAAATGTGTCTTCCTCTCAAGAGAGTCCATGTGGGGTAGATGAGTTGACTCGGGACAGCCCTAAAAAATTCGTAGCTCCATTCCTATATGGGTCTCTTAGGGTCACACTGAATTACACAGTTTAGTAGCACCCAAGTGGCTTGGCTGGGATCTTAAATGTGGGTAGCTTAGTAGAACCACAGTAGAGAGGGAAAGAAGTGCTGAAAAGACCGCGTCTTTGCAAATGAGTGACTAAGACACCTTCAAGTCCCGAAAAGTTATGTTGGGCTCCCCTGAATAAAGAGGAGCTCTTCCCAGAACAGATAACACCTGTGTGCTCACCATGTGCCAGACTCCTTGTAAATTTTTGAGCTCATATAGCCGTCACAGAAACCTTACTGCTGAGGCTAGAGAGACCAAGCAGCTGGCCCCCCGCCACACAGTGGTTAGCAAACAACACAGCTGGAGGAGGAAGCCGGACAATGTGAGGCCGGGTCCCTGCGTTTAACTGCTAAGCTACATTGCTTCTGTGTTGAGCCGTCCAGCTCCAAGTCCATCTCCCCTCTTTCCTCTCTTATCTCTATTTGTCATTTGTCTACAGATACAAAAGATTCTCGAATGATCTGTTGTGTGTGTTCTAACACGGGGAGCTAACACCGATTCTCTTAAACAGGATTGGCTCATGAATCTGAAATGTGTTCCGGACTTTGGGGGATGCCAGCAGCACGCTGTTTTCAGTGGCATGGGAAGAGGTGATGTGATATGCCCCAATGGGAGGGCTTGAGCTGGAAAACCCAAGTTCTACTCTTCGGCCCTCCTCCTGGGGAGCGGGTTGATCGTGGGCGACTCCTTGCCTCTGGCTGGTCCTGATTTCAGGATGCATCCAAGAGGAGCTCTCCACTCCCTTCAGGCTTGAACACTCCATGATTCTGTGGTGCAAGTTTTGAGAGATTTGGACAAAGTGTTAAAGAAAAAAAAAAAAAGCAGGTGGCACTAAGGAGTTAGGTTTCTGTTTTTTTCCTGCCCACAAATCTATCTCCCTCTGATGGGCAATCACTAGGCAGAACTTATGAAACCTTATTTGAGTGATAGAACTGGTGAAACTACTAAATGCTTAGTAAAGAGTTTGGTATTTGAAGAAGACTAAGACAAAAGATGGAGACTAAAAATTCTGACTTGAAGATATATACAAAAAGGAGATTTTCTTAGAGGCCTTAATAATAGATGGGAGAGTGCCTTGAACATGAAGATTATAGCCAGGTGCAGTGGTTCACGCTTGTAATTCCAGAACTTTGGGAGACTGAGGTGGGTGGATCACTTGAGGTCAGGAGTTCGAGACCAGCCTGGCAAACATGGTGAAACCCCGTCTCTACTAAAAATCCAAAAATTAGCCAGGCGTGGTGGTGCACGTCTGTAATCCCAGCTACTAGGGAGGCTGAGGCACAAGAATTGCTTGAACCCAGGAGGCGGACGTTACAGTGAGCCGAGATCATGCCACTGCACTCCAGCCTGGGCAACAGAGTGGGACTCTGTCTCACACACAAAAAATAAATAAATGCAAATGAAGGTTGTTATAATTTCTGTCTTTGCAAAATATTTAGAGTTTTTTTTGTACTCTGCTGTCTTTAAAAAATTAGATGTGGTGTTGTCTTTCAGTGCTGGGCAAGCATTACCAGGAGGTTAAATAAGAAAGCAGTGTTACCACATAATACTCTTACAAAACTTTGGATAATTTCATTCAACATGTAGCTTATTACTAAACAGACAAAAGTTGCAATTCTGGAGAAATCATTGCAAAAAATCAGGGATTTGTAAATTCAATCCTTATGTTTTGCTGCAATTTTAAAATTAAGATTAAATTTATATAGCTGTATCACTCTTTGAAGCAGTTGCTGGCTGTAGCCTGGATCTCTTATCCAGTTTTGAGTAAGAGTTATTTATGACTTTTGATATTGAAGAATTTTAAGATTTGGCATAGATTTTATATAATTGTACAAGATGGAAGAAATTAAATACAACAATTGGGGTTGATAAACATCTCATCAGTGTCTTAAACCCGATTCATAATTATTGACGCTAGTTCATCAAATGATTGAAGCCTTGGCTAAGTTTATTCCTAAGATGGCACCTCTGACCAGAAAAGACAGTTTCTTATTCTCATGCGGGAGCTCTGGCCTTTTGACCCTGGAGTGCCTCAGAGAGAGAAATTACATGGACATGAGCGTCAGGGCAAACACACACTTTAGAGACAATATCAAGAAGCCTGCCTGAGCTTAAGCTCTGTGAAAAGAATTGTGAAGCTGCATCCTGTCAGGGTTTCCTCTCATTCCTGTATTTCTTTTTCCCTATAGTCCCTTATTGGCAGCAAATGGACTATTCTTTAGTACTGTTTCTGTGCATTCTTTCCCACAATCTTTTTTCCTTTTCTTGTTCTATCTCCCTTATCTCCTTTGGTACCTTTCTTCCCAAGTAACCCACCTGGTTTTCCCTTTTTCCCCCAAATGCGTTCATTCCAGCATCTCTTTTTTTTTTTTTCTCTAAATCTTGATCCACATTGCTAATCCATGGGAGGAGGCCAACGATGAGCCACAGGGAACAACACTGGTCCCTCTGTGAGGGACATTTTGTTTCATCTACATCCCCCAAAATATTTATTTTGAACCCATTTTGTTCCACGATGAAGCAATTTAATATCTCTATCTTGATTTAACAATGAAGAGAAAGTAATCTCTGCAATTGCTTCAAAGAAAAAGTAAAGGATCCCTGTTCTGACCTCCCCCTCCACCCCACCGAACTAGTCCATTTGCACACCTATCAGTTGCCTTGGATGGTGTGTGGGGCACAGAAGAGACACAGCTTTGTGGGGAAATAGAGATGTAAGCCTATCTACAGTAAAGGGAGATGATAAGGCTTGGTTCTACTGATTTGGGAATTTGCTAGATAAAGCAAGCAAATGCCCCTGGGGCTGAGAGAGAGGGAAGCTCTCAGAGAGGAGATGACCTCTAAAAAGGGATACACACGTCAGAGTGTAAGGACACCCCAGACAGAGAAAACCACCTGAGCACAGGCACGGGCCCATCACAAAGCATGGCTGGGAAACAGGGTAGAAACTAGGAGGGGCAAGACACTCAGTGGGAAACTCTGTAGGACCAAATAATGAAGGATTCCTATCCCTTTGCCTGCTTAAGGAGCATGAATTTCATCCTGTAGGAAAGGAGGAAGCATGGAAGAATGTTGACCGCCAGAAGTGACAATGCCACGTGCATGCAGGAAAGATCACCCAGACGAGCGGTGGGGAGAAAGTGGGTAGGAGGTGGCCGGGCGCAATGGCTCACACCTGTAATCCCAACACTTTGGGAGGCCGAAGCAGGTGGATCATCTGAGGTCAAGAGTTCCAGACCAGCCTGGCCAACAGGGTGAAACCCCATCTCAACTAAAAATACAAAAAAACTAGCCGGGCATGGTGTCAGGTTCCTGTAATCCCAGCTACTTGGGAGGCTGAGACCGGAGAATCACTTGAACCTGGGAGGTGGAGGTTGCAGTGAGCAGGGATCACGCCACTGCACTCAAGCCTGGTCAACAAAGCAAGACTCCCTCTCAAAAGAGAAAAAAAAAAAAAAAAAAGAAAATGATCAATAGGACCGTTGCAATTATTCAGGGAAAAGATGGTGTGAGCAAGAGTAACAGGAGGAAAAACGAGAAGTAGATACAAGAAGTTTTGGAGCTAGAACTGGATTTGGAGCTTTACTACATGGCAGAGGCGGGGGCGAGGAGGAGGAGGAGTAAGAAATAACTTTACAAAATTTTTAAGCTATGTTTGTTATTTTCTTTTTTGTTGTTTCCAGATAAATGAATAATAATATTATTGACCCAAACAGCATGCAAGTAAATGTGAGTTTAGGAAGGAAAATTCTTGCGTTTCAGCTGGACATGCTCATTTTGAGATGTTTCTTCGGCAGGAATACGCATTTGAAAGGAGGACATCAAGCCCAGGAAAGAAATGCAGCATTGGAAATCATTGGTATATTGGAAGCGACTGAAGTCAGATATTTGAATCAGACACCCTGAGGAAAATACGTAGATCAGTAAGAGAAGAAAATCTAGGTTGGAATCCTGAGAAATAACCGGCATATATGGGCAAGGAGAAAGCAGCCAAAGAGGACTGGAGAAGGGGAGGCAGAAGGAGCTGGTGACAGTGCTGGCATCGCAGCATCAGGGAAGAAAGATTTTTAAGAAGGGTGTAGATAAGGCACAGTGGCTCATGGCTGTAATCTCAGCACTTCGGGAGGCCAAGGTGGGCGGATCACATGAGGTCGAGAGTTTGAGACCAACCTGATCAATATGGAGAAACCTCATCTCTACTAAAATACAAAATTAGCCAGGCGTGGTGGTGTGTGCCTGTAGTCCCAGGTACTTGGGAGGCTGAGGCAGGAGAACTGCTTGAACCAGGGAGGTGGAGGTTGCTGTGAGCCGAGATCGCACCATTGCACTCCAGCCTGGGCAACAAGAGTGAAACTCCGTCTCCAAAAAAAAAAAAAAAAAAAAAAAAAAAAGGGTGTAGGCAACAATATAAGAGGCTTAAGGCTTAAGGATGTTCAAAAAAGATAAGAATTGAAAATGTAAATTGGATCTTGAAATTTGGAATTTATAGGTAATCTTACCACAAAGAGCTTCAGGAAAGCAGCAGAAGAAGAGAAAGCAGAATTAGCAATGGGCCGAGAAAAGTGTGAGAGGAAGTCCGTTGATGGGGTGTAGACCAGCAGGCCACACGCCTCTTGGCCCTGAGAACTCTTTATGCCCGAAAAATTATGGAGAAACTCAAATCCTTTTGTTTATGTGGGTCGTATCTATCGATAGTAAGCATATTCAAAATTAAAACTGAGCACTTTTAAGCACCGTTATTTATCCATTTAAAATAACAAATCTTCTATAGCCAACACAATTAACATGCATTGCTGAAAAATAACTATTTTCTAAAACAAAATTAGTATTTGAGATGCTCCATACACAAATCATAAAGCATATTGCTAACCTATAGGTAATTGTGGAGCAACCTTTCTCCTGGTACAAAATTTAAGCAGTCCGTTTAGGGATCTTTTTTTTTTTTTTTTGAGACAGAGTCTCACTCTGTCACCCAGGCTGGAGTGCAGTGGTGTGATCTCCGCTCACTGCATCCTCCGCCTTTCAGGTTCAAGCAGTTATCCTGCTTCAGCCTCCCTAGTTGCTGGGATTACAGGCGTCCACCACCACACTTGGCTAATTTTTGTATTTTTAGTAGAGACAGGTTTTCACCATGTTGGCCAAGCTGGTCTCAAACTCCTGACCTCAGGTGATCTGCATACCTTGGCCTCCCAAAGTGCTGGGATTACAGGTGTGAGCCACTGGGCCTAGCCCACTTATCTCAATCCATCTTTCATCTCACAGGTAAGAAAATGTTTGAAATAAGCATTTTTATTGCTTTCATAATATAATGTCACAGGTTATACTGCTATAGATGATATCATATGCCACGTGGATGAATAAAGACTACTAACAAATGTGTCACCAAGTGATAGAATTTAGGAAACTCATGTAAATGCTTCTTCCCTAATCTTATCAATAAGATAGCAACTTGCATCTTCTGACTACAATATTAATAGTAAGATAAAAATAAAATACGTTCATTTTCAAAAGTCTAATATCACTGTATATGCTGCATCTTATCTTAGAAACATCAGCCACATTCTTGAACTTTCTGGGTAGAATTAGAAGGATGCTTAAGTATGGTATTTGAAATTCTGTCTTTGTACATGAGATGTCTGAGGCCCAAGAGTGATAAAAATGCTTATTGGGCTGTTTAGGGACTTAGCTGCAACTAGAATTTAAGGCTACAAACTATTTCCAGTGCTTTTTAATGAAAAAATATTACAGTGCTTCTCCTTGAATTAATCTTACAACCTTTCTTCTCAAGGTTGCTTTTCTTTTTTTCCCTGAAAATAGGAGAAGAGAGATCAGAAAGTCCTTAGCTCTCCCTGTCCTCCTCCACCCAGAGCACACTCTGTACAAGGTGCTCCGGGAATGTTGCAACACCCAGCATATCCTGTGGCTCTCTCTGAGATTCAGCATTTCCCATTCAACAGCAAAATCCATAAGTAATTTATATCTGGGTTTAAAAGAATGGATCAGGCAGTGGCTCATGCTTGTAATTCCAGCACGTTGGAAAGTCAAGATGGTCAGATCACTCGAGCCTAGGAGTTCCAGGCCAGCCTGTGCAATATAATAAGACCCTGTCTCTACAAAAAAAAAAAAAAAGCTGTGTGTGGTGGTGCACGCCTGTGGTCCCAGCTTCTCAGGAGGCTGAGGTGGGAGGATCACTTGAACTTGGTAGGTCAAGGCTGCAATGATGATGACTGCACCACCGCACTCCAGCCCGGGGAACATATGAGACTCTGAGAAAGAAAAAGAAAGAAAGAAAGAAAGAGAGAGAGAAAGAAAGAAAGAGGGAAGGAATGAAGGAAGGAAAGAAGGAAGGAAAGAAAGGGAAGAGAAAAAAGAATCGATCAGCATCCACCTACTAGGATGGCTAAAAGTAAACAGACCGACAGTGCCAAGTGTTGACAAGGATATGGAGAAACTGCAATCCTCATATGTCGCTGATGAAAATGCAAAGTGGTCCAGCCACTTTGGGAAACAGATGACAATTTTTTTGAAAGTTAAACTCACACATACCTGTACAGTGCAGAAATTCAGCCCAGAAGAAATGAGAAAATACATCCACCCAGACTTGTACACAAGTGTTCATTGCAGCTTCAGTCATAATAGCCAAAAACATGCCAAATGTCCATCTACTAGAATCAGTAAATGAAATGTGTATATCCATTCCATGAAATATTACCCAGCAGTGACTGTGTGCGCTGGTTCACATCTGCAATCCCAGCACTTTGGGAGGCCGAGGCGGGCTGATCACCTCAGGAAAGGAGTTTGAGACCGGCTTCCTGGGGAAACTCCATCTCTACTGAAAATAGAAAAATTGGGCCGGGCACGATGGCTTATGCCTGTAATCCCAAAACTTTGGGAGGCCGAGGCGGGTGGATCACTTGAGGTCAGGAGTTCGAGATCAGGCTAGCCAACGTGGTGAAACCCTGCCTCTACTAAAAATACAAAAATTAGCAGGGCATGGTGGCAGGCACCTGTAAGCCCAGCTAGTAGGGAGGCTTAGGCGGGAGAATTGTTTGAACCCAGGAGGCAGAGGTTGCAGTGAGCCACAATCACACCACTACACTCCAGCCTGGGCGACAAGAGCGAAACTCTGTCTCAAAACAAAAACAAAAACAAAAACCAAATATTACTCAGCAATAAAATGAAAGAACTTTTAATACATGCAACAGTATGGATACATCTCACAAATATTAAGCGAAATGGAAGAAACCAGACATAAAATACTGCATATTGTATGATAACATTTGTATGAACTAAACAAAAGAAAAAGAGGAAGCATAGAGAAAGAAAGCAGTTAAATAGGTATGGGGTAGGAGCAAAAATTGACTGCATGTGGGCACCAGGGAACACTTTGCGGTGATGAAATGTTCTAGGACTGAATTGCAGTGATATTTGGGCAACTGTATACATTTGCAAAAAATCATTGAATTGTATGCTTAAAATGGATGGACTGTATGGTGTGTAAATCATAACTCGATGAATTTGCTTTTAAAAAAGAGAAGGAAAAGAATAATGATATTCTATATCATCATTTTTTTTTCCACTGAGAAAGGTAGCTGATTTCTCTTCTCCCAACTTAACCTCAAGGAGAATAGCCCCACCTTCGTGTTTATATTCACATATATGAGAGGGGAATGAGCGTCAATAATGAATTTTTCTGAAATTTTCTATAAATATTTAGAACTTTGTACTTTAGTCATCACCCAAATATGTGCTAAACATTTGTGCTTACTTTCTTCTAAAACTATCTTATAATCCACACACCACACAATTCACCCATTTAGAGTGTACAATTCTGTGGTCTCTGGTCTATTCACAGAGTTGCATATACATTACCACAATCTGTTTTAGAATATTTTTATTAACTCCCCAAAGAAACCCTGATGTCACATCAGTTCCCCCAACCCTCCCAGCTCTAGGCAACTGCTAATCTGCTTCCTGTCTCTATAGATTTGCTTATTCTAGACAGTGCATATAAATATACAGTATGTGGTGCTTTCTGATTGGCTTCTTTCCCTTACCGTAATGCTCTCAAAGTTTCCTCCATGTTTCAGTGTGTATCAGTGTTTTATTTCTCTTTATTGCGGATACTCCACTCTATACCACGTTTTCTTTATTTATTCATCAGCTGGTAACCATTTGGGTTGTTTCCATTTTGTCTGTTACAGTGCTGCTATGAGTACTTATGTACAAGTTTGTGTGGATACGTGTATTTATTATTCTTGAGAATATGCCTAGGAGTGGAACGATTGGATCGTGTGGTGACTCTACATTGAACCATTTGAGAAACCTCCACTTCTTCTAAGTGCTTTCAAATTTTAGCCCTTACCTTTAAATCTGATCAATTTTAAATTTTTTTATATGGCATGAGGTAAGGACCCAACATCATTCCTTGGCATGTGAATATCCAGTTTCCCCAACACCATTTATTGAAAATGCTATTCTTTTGCCATTGAATTATCCTGGTACACTTGTCAAAAATCAATTGACTATAAATGTTAGAGTATTCCTGAACTCTCAATTCTATTTGTTGATCTATATGTATATCCTTATGCCACCACCGTACTGTCTTGGCCACTGTTGCTTTATATTACGTTTGGAAATTAGAAGTATGAGTTCTTCAACTTTGTTCTCCTTTCCAAGACTGTTTTGGCCGTTCTCTGTTCTTTGAATTTCCACATGAATTTTAGGATCAGTTTGTTGAATTTCTGGAAATAAGCCAGCTGGGATTTTGATAGGAATTGAGTTAAACATGCAGATCAATTTGAAGAGTATTCCCATCTTAACACTATTAAGTCTTCTGATCCATGAATATGGGAGGACTTTTCATTTATTTAGAACTTTTAAACTTTTCTTCAGGTTGGGCATGGTGGCTCATGCCTGTAATCCTAGCACTTTGGGAGGCTGAGGCAGGTAGATCGCTTGAGTCAGGAGTTCGAGACTAGCCTAGCCAACATGGTGAAATCCCATCTCTACTAAAAATATGAAAATTAGCTGGGCGTGGTTGTGCATGTCTGCAATCCCAGCTACATGGGAGGCTGAGGCAGGAGAATTGCTTGAACCCGGGAGGCAGAGGTTGCAGTGACCTGAGATTGCACCACTGCACTCCAGCCTGGGTGACAGAGCAAGACTCCATCTCCAAAAAAAAGAAAAAATTCTTTCAACAGTGCTTTGTAGTTGAGTACATGTTTTGCACCACTTTTATTATTCCTAAATATTTTATTTTTCTTTTGATGCTATTCTAAATGGAACCATATTCATAATTTTATCTGTGTTTCCAAGCTTACTCTTAACCACCACAAAACTGATATTTAGACTTCATGTCTATATTAAGAAAGAAGCTTCAGATGAGGAAATCTCATTCTGAGATTCTTATGTCTGATCAGAAAATAAAGCTACAAATTTGACTCAAACTGTTTTAAGGATCTCAGATGATAAGTCTGAAACAAATCTGAACACACTGTTTAAACACACGCATCTAATACTTAGATTAAGAAGCAGAAATAGGAATACACTAATATGATGGTGTGGCTTCCTGGAAATGCTGATGGAAGAGCTACAGAAGTCAGTAAGGTTCCAAAGTAGACACACAAACATAACCCACTGGCCTTGGGCAAGGAATTAATAACAGTGTGACATGTGGATCAACCCACTCAGACTCTGAGTCCTTCACTTCCAGCAGTCACTACCTACACAATTATTCCCTCAAGAAGCACTGTAAGAGTCATCTTAGCTTGTCAATGAAGCTTAAATTTCATTTGACTAATGTCTC
>CAUYNB010069891.1:0-17914 GCA_963574225.1 Lagothrix lagotricha | reverse complement strand
AAGTATCTCACATCATACTATGTTGCTGGCAACATTGGCCAGGGATTCTGAGAACATAGAAAAAGAATTTGGCGTTTCCACAGAAAACAATTGCTGTTTCTTCACACCAATCATATATTGTAAACCCTTTAGCCTGAAACTTATTTGCAACTCGGTAGCTGTGTGCTCTTAGCAGGTCATTTCTCTTTCTCTGAACTAGATTTTTTCCAGTTATGGGTGTGTATCAGGGTAGTACCTAATAATAATAATAATAATAATATATATATATATATATATATTTTTTTTTTTTTTTTTTTTGAGACAGAGTCTCACTCCATCACCAGGCGCCAGGCTGGAGTGCAGTGGCGCGACCTCGGCTCACTGCAACCTCCACCGCCCGGGTTCAAGCAATTCTCCTGCCTCAGCCTCCCGAGTAGCTGAGACTACAGGCGCGTGCCACCACGCTCAGCTAATTTTTTTTGTATTTTTAGTAGAGACGGGGTTTCACCATGTTGACCAGGATGGTCTGGATCTCTTGACCTCGTGATCCACCCGCCTCAGCCTCCCAAAGTGCTGGGATTACAGGCGTGAGCCACTGCACCCAGCCAATATCTAATAATATTTTAACTCCATCATAAGATTGTGGATCTGGATCAATGGAGAATAATCATAATCGTAACTGCTTACACGTACATAGTGCTTACTATGTGTCCCCTGTGGTTCTAAGTGCTTTACAGGTGTCAATTTATTTGATCCTTACAACAACCATAAGAAACAGTGCTATTATGAAGTCCAGATTTTAGATCAAAAACAAAACAAAACTGAGTTTTAGAAAGGTAAAGAAACTTGGGGAAGAACATTCAAATATTAAGGAGGTTCATACCCAAGATCATCTGTCTTCAGAATTGTAGAAATTAATTTAGAATTTACAAAGCCCTATGCAAAGCCCTATTATTTTCTTATTGCATAAGGTCACAGCAATCATGATGATGACCAGAATGATAACCACCAGAAATTCCTTCCTTACATTATTAATAAAATATTAGAGACATGAGACAGGATTACAGAATGATGCTTCAACTGTACTCCAGTACTCTTCAAGCACGAACCAAGAGATAGGAGGGGAAAAAAGCATAAATTCTGTTCTAGATTATCACATTCCTGAAACAATTTTGCAAACACTGAAAATTAGACAAAAATCCAAACACAAATTACCTCAGAAGTTTTTATCCATTAATTCTTTAAAGTATGTGTATTTCTAGGGAACTAAAATCTTCACTTGTCATTCAAATTATCAAACTGTTTCTAAGGACTATATGCTGTTGTAGAATATCTCTGGTGATTCTTTGAGAAAATAAATGTGCTAGTTATAAGTAAAACTGAAACAACATTAACTGGTTTAAATGCTCTTCTAGAGAAAGTCTGCATGTCTCCAATTTCATCTCACATATCGAACCAGTTACATTTATTTCTTAAATTCTTACTAAACATTAATTATACTACTAATGATTATTAATTGAACATTAATTATGGGCTAGAACCCATATTGCCACTAATTGTTACATTCTTAATACTCCGGCTTCTATCAATTCCCCTTCAATTTGGGTTGTGAGAGCTCCTCCAACTTTTTTTTGATAACCTTACAGAGATTGAAGTAATAAATATAGTAGATTAATTCATTTCAAACCTAAAATTACTAGAGTGGCTTAAGAAAAAAAAAAACACTCAAAATTTCAGTGGTAGATGTAAACAGACTAACAAAATAGTGCTTTAGTCTGAGATCTTCCTATGTTATCAAAATGTATATAATACCAAAATAATTTCTCCAAATGTATCCAGGCCAATTGATTCTTCCCTGTTTAGGCACCCTAATCTCCAGGCTAATAACACTTTTCTATGATAAAAAAATATGATTAAGTTGAGTACACATGATCTTCAAGGCCCAGTAGACTGGGTTTCAAGAAAAATTTTATTCATTCATTTATTAGTTGATGTATTTACTCTTTCAATAACAGCTACTATGTGCAAGCAATGCGATGGGCCCTGGGGAAAGAGTAAATGTCATCAGGGCCTTCAAAGAAGACTGGAAAAAGTAAATACTGTAGAAGTAAGTAAATAATTAAGGACATTACGTTTCGTGATAGGTGTTCTGATGTGAATGAGTAACTGGAATTGCTATCTTAATTAAACATAATGCGGTAACTAGTCTCTAGTGATATATAACCTTTCCCTTCTCCTGAGTCCATAAACCATGTGTTCTTGTATTCAGCCCTTGTATAGTCCACTCCCCTTATATCTATGATGGCCCTATGACTTAATTTTGGCCATTGAAACACAGAAGTGATGCTTCATGGCTTGGAGAGTAAATTATAAGAAACATTGCACCTTCTGTCTGAATCTCTTGGAATGTTTGTCCATGAATCTAGCTTCCATGCTGTGAGAAGCTCAGCCACATGGTGTTTGGGTTGGCACTTCCACGTGGGCTCACAGCCAACAGCAAGAGTTTCTAGCCATGTGAGTTAGCCATCTTGTATGTCCAACTCACCAGAGCCATCAGATGACTATAGTCCATTCTGCCATCTTAATGAAACTGCCCCTTGTGAGAACCAGCCAGATAAGCCCAGTCAACCCACAGAATAATAAGTGATAAGTTGTTTTAAGCCACTAAGTTTTGGCATAGTTTGTTATACAGCAATAGATAACCAACTGTTGTGAAGTTTAAAATATAGCTTCTAATGTAGGAGAGATATCAGGCACAATTATTAAGTAACAATGTTTGTGTTTTTTATATCTATCATCCTTCCCTATACCCAGGTACCCTGCTATCCATGGAATCTTTGGTAGTTTCAAAACTTCGTTAAGTGGCCTTTATTTGCCAGAAATCTTTCAGCTATAATTGTGAGGAACTGAATACAAACTGGTAGTAACAAAATAGAGAATATGATGGTTTCCATAATTGAAAAGGCCAATGGTATATCAAATCTAGTCAGCTGGCTCCAAGAACTCTGAGCATGTCTGAGAACCAAATCTTGGTTTTCTCTCTTTCATCTCTTTGTTAGGGGTTCTTCTGTATTGTTTTTGCTTATCCTTTATTGCACAGTCTCTCTTCGGGCAGCCTCAGGGTTATATTCCAACACTTTTCCAACCCCCTAAAAGTATGGTTGCTTCTATTTTCCAGTAGTGTCAGCAGACTTCCCTGGTTATTTCTCTTTGACTTGGTTTAGCATAGAACCTTATACCACATTCTACAACTTCCAGGTAACACTGATCATGACATGACTCAGTCGTTGTCAAAAGGAATATTTTCTGTCCCTAGTCATGGTATCTAGTCCATATATAAGATTATCTCTCAAACCAAATTAAGGTGAAACAATCTGAGACATTCATTGGATGTATAGAAAAAAAGAGTATCTTCTGAAAGGGTTGAAATGCTTCTACAACATTGCATAGGTATGCATAGAATATTTTAGACATACTTATACTGCAAATGTTTTCATGGTTTATCAAAAGTTTATATTTAACTAAGAGTCCTATATTTTACATGCTAAATCTGGCATACTTACTTAAGAGATTATTTGCCTATGTGATGATTATTTTCAGATATGTTCATATGCATGCCCTAAAGGGACACTTGTAAGGAAAATAATAAACTAATAATGAAAGAAACAATACATAGCATCGATGGAATTTTCTATTCCAAAAAATAATCCAAATGCTCTTAGCATGCAAAACTCATATAAACTTATAAAAATATTGTGAAATAAATGATCTCATTATCCTTGCTTACACATAAGAAAATTGGGGCAGAGAGGTTAAATAACTTGTTGAATGTGATACAACCAACAAGAACTAAGCCATTATTGAACTAAGTAGTGTGGCTCCAGACACCTCTTCCAGTTAATTATTTTAATAGTGTTATCTCTATTGCATTTTAAGGTGAGATTAACAAAGTTTCTCTGATGAAGACTACCTTCATTTTTTCCTTCTTGCATTTCCATAGCTAGTTTTCTAGGACTAGGTTTATAATGGCAAAGGATATATTTGTTCCAGATATTTGAACTACTAATGCAGTATTATTTCTGATAAACTAACAAAATCAATTTGCCGTATTAGCATGAAATTCAGCATCTTTCTCATTTCCAAACAGTCTACTAAAAAATGGGTAAATCATTTGCTTCTTGCTTATGACACCTTATCACTGGAAGATCAGTCCTTAACAATGGGGCAAGATGACATTTTGTAACATATATAGGTACCTATTGTGACTCTGTATTCATGCGCAGAAATGAGTGTATCTACGAGAAAAAGAATTTAAATTAGCCATGGATTATTTATTGTTGAGGTCTCAATATTCAAGGGCTTAGTCCAACAAATTTTCCATACTCTGGGAGAAAATGGCCCCTAAAATCAATTCTCACCTTATATATCAGAATATCCACAACCCTTTGAATTCACTAGGGAAGAAAGAGAAGAAAATTAAAATTAAATGCTGGAAACCATTTTTGGTTGAATATTCCAACGCATATATTATGCTTTCCTCGGTCACTCTTCAAAATCTAGGTGTTTTATAAAATTTATAGTTGAGGAAATGAGAATTTTTTCAGTTAAGTTTCACAATAACTTGGCTTCCATTCTGGGCTCTTAGAGAAACACATTTTTACAAAAGTTGCTGCTGTAGGTCAGTGGTCAACAGAATTACATTTAGAAGCTTTCGACTGTATTTATTATGATATTTTTAAAGTTTCCAAATAGAAGTTGACATTTCTTTTGCTGCTCAAATACTGCCAAAATATTTATAACATCCTGGCTGATGTCCAATATATCTACTATAGCGCAAGTCATTTTAACTTAAGTATATCATGGTTAAAAGTGCCTAATTAAAACATGTACAATGTAGCTAGTCTTTCATGATAGATTTATATGCCAAATTTCCACACTTACATACAAAAACAAAAACATTTTTATACCTATTCTAAAAAAAAAAAATTCTCAAGACCACTTAGCAAAAAAAATGATGGGAGAAAACCAACATTTACCACAACAGGTCATAGATTCTCAGCTTTCCAACTCTCCTCCCAACACCAATATTACCTTCCCGAGAGAGAGAGTCACCAGAGTTTTATGAAAAGACAGCTTTTTATGAATTTTTTCATCTGGTAAGCAGAAGGCATTTGTGCTTGCCAAGGTAGGGGAAGTTTTGAAACAAATTTGCAACCAAGTACTCATCATAGGTCTTGCGAGAAGAGCAAGTAAGACATGTATTGCTGTGCCTCACTGCCATTCATTTTCTCCCCTCCTTAGCACTTTAGCCATCTCCTGGGTAAGGTGAGACTTGTCTTAGGAGGTAACAGCTTGATTATTCCTTTACAAAGAAAAGTCAAGGTAGGGAGCTTAGTTGATATAGTAACAGGCAGAAGAAAAATCCACAAGCATATGATTTCTTACAGTGAAGCTCTTGGCCACCTGCATTATAATCACCAGGCTTTTCAGGTTGAAAATACTCACCCTTTAGGGTCACACTAGATTAAGTCTTCCAAATCACTCTGGATAGAGCAAAGGAATTTACCATTTAAATATTTAAGCCAATCCTATAGACATGCGGTATTGTATACCTTTTTTACTATAGTGATCTAGAGAGTATAGAAAACTATTTTATAAACTTGGCATATTATTCTGAAGGATAATGTTTAACAGCACAGCTATGGAGTCACAGAGTTCCGGGTTCAAACGCTGATCCTGTCATTTCTGAGTTACCCATTGGTTGGACTCTTCAAGCATCACTTCCCTGAATTGAGAATACTGAATGAAAAGGTATGTGTAAATGTTTTACATAGTGGCTGGCCTATACTAAGCATTCAATAAATGGAAGCTATTATTATGAAAAAAGCATCTCAAATAAACATACTACTAAACAATTTATGACAAGTATGAATTTCTATTTTGAAACAAGAGATTTAAAAAACAATGTTTCATTTGAAGCTGGTCTTTTCTGTTTAGGTACCATGGTTATTCACTCTCTTCCTTCCTTAACACCTCCTGCTCTGCCTTATTCATACTTTCTTGAAAGGTTTAAGATGCTGTTATCTGAGGGGAGAATGACTTTTTCTATTGCTTTTTACTTTAAAGTATTTCTAGGAGCTAGTCCTTTCTTTGAAGTCTTACTATTATGAGGACTCACTATTATCTAGTTCTTTCTTTGAATGTATGGTGTTGCAAAGACTCAGAAGTGACTAGGTCTGAGAAAATGACTAATGCTAACTAAAACATACTTGAGACTAAGTTAGATAACAGAACACCAGATCATTCATTTTAAACGGAAAAAAAGTAACTGTCAAAGGGATTGTAAATACTTTGATTGGCATAACCATATTATTCCCCTTAGTCAAGCTATAGAGAAGCCAAAAATACTAAAAGCAACATTTTCTGTTTAAAATCAAAAACTGTTTGCAGAGATTTTTTAAAGTACCAGATGAATGAAAGTTTGTACTGTAATCTGAGGTCACAGCAATCAGAAGGTCACTAAAAAGGACACTGATTCAGAAAAGGACTTTTACAAGTCAAATGTTAATGGCTGTAGGTTACAATATAATTTTGTCACAAGTTCTATAATCTTCACAGCCTAAAATGACCTATAGACATTTCCACTTGAGATTTATCTCTGTCCTCAATGCCGGCAAGCTTGAGATCCATGAGCCAGGATTTCCTTTCCTGTGGACAACCAAAGACAGTGTCCATCCAAGGTTGTACTGTTTGTTGACATTTTTCTTTTTATTTTCCTTTCAAAAACCACACAATACACTCTAATAAACTTACCTTAGGTATGTTAATACCTTAAGCTATAAAGATTGTTACTGGTTTATGAATCCACATCTGTAAAATGCTATGCATATCCCACTCTGTCTCTCTCATCTCATTCTGTCCTTGATCTTACTATTATATGAATGTCACTTGCATATCAACATTTAAAATAGTAAACCACTTTAACAACTTACAGAAATTTTAAAGTTTCTTACAAGATTGCAGTCCTATTTCTATTAATAATTATTTTAATACATATTTATTCACATAAGAAAAAATAGCTACACTGGAGTTACTACAGAGTACACCCATGTAACAAACCTATTCATGTACCCGAATCCAAAATAAAAGCTGAAGTAAATATAAGAACAAAAAACCATACAAAAGGAAATGAACATTTAATCTTTAATCAATTCAGTCTTTTCCTTCTTTTCCATTCCACAAATATCTACTAAGTGTCTGTTATATGCTATGTATCATTATAAGTATTATAAACATTGTTTCAAGGATTTTTTGAAAAGAGAACAAATGAGGAAGATCAGTAGGTGTTAAGGTTAGAGTGGTAGGAAGTGGCTAGAATATGAAGGACTGTAACAATGATAAATTGTTTAAATTTACATCTATATGAAGCTATGGGAAAGTGTTAAGCCGGCATGGGAACAAGATTATGATGAGACCGCTAATGCTAAATACTACTTCATCAAAATAATATATTTCACACCTACTATTATGAGTCATGTAACATGCAAAAGTGTATGAGCATTTCCAGTGGAGTATTTTTTTGGTTCATTTCTGTAATTCCAACATTTAGATAAACTACATATATCCTCAAAATTTAGGCCCAATATTCAATTATTTCTGTATTAATGTGTGTTAGGGTAGATATTTAAAACTCTTTTGAAGAGTATGGATGCTTGTTGCTTGTTCATGACAATTATTAGAATAGATTTTGGTTAGAAGTAACTTATTAGGAATAACCATCAAAAAATTAGTTGACTGTCAACAGCAAATATCTCTTTACCTTTTAAAGGTTGAAAATATGAATTTACTGGGACAGATTATACAAATGACAATAGTGGCATTGAGAATGGCCACCAGACTGGCACCATAGAACACCCAGTGTTAGTCTTCTCCAGGATATTAAATGATAGTTTTACCCTCAGCTGCAAAACGTATACTCAGCAAGCTGGCCAATAGCTAGTTGAGTTAGCTGACCTGGGCAACTGATTCTAATAATTTAGTTCCTCAAAATCAATTTAACCCAAATAAAGTCAATTTGAGGGTGTGAAATAAAATTTTCCAAGCAATTAATGAGCGCATGCGCATGTGTGTGTGTATGTGTGTAAGAGGGAGTCCGAGCCGGACAAGATAAGAGTTGACCTCAAAGACATCCTGAAAATTTATTTTTTATTATCCTTTTATAGTTCACAAAACTCTTGATAATAAAATCTAGTGTAATTATACTTTAAAGTAATGATTTAATTGAGAAAAGTTAAACCTGATTTTAGGTACATCTTAATTCAAAATTTGTGATGTTTCATGAAAAACAGAATTACAGTTAGCCTTGTTTTAGCAACTTTTTTCTTCTCACAAAATATAAACAAAATTGCATAGAAAAATATAAAAAGGTATTATTAAAAAGCAAAAAGAGATTTTTCAGGGGTAGACTTTCTAAAACTTTCTAATTCTTGTTACTTATGTTCCTCTATATTTTCATGCTGAGGTTCCTAATTTCCAGAGTAAATGCAGTTCCTAAAATCTATGAAGAATATTGATGTGATGTTTGCTGACTCACATTGCTGAATAGGGAAATAAAGTAAAAATGAATGAGTAAGTATAATTTCTCTCAAATCATAATGTTCCAGGTCACAGACTTTTAAGTATTGTCAAAAGCCCAGATAATTCTTTGCTAAATGTGCATTTCTAGAGAATCTAAACAAATTTACCTCTTTCTTGTGCCTGCCTCAATTCAGTCACAGGATATTCTCCTTAGGTACCTTCTTAATACCTGATTGGTCGTAGGCACTATATGCCTCCAATTTTGTCTGAGAATTACAATAAGATGACAGGGTGCTCATTTTTTGGTGCCCTTATATTCAATAAACACAGGTACCCAAGCATTAGAATATCTCCGTATGATTATCTCTTGCTAATGCTGACTTATGCTCCTACAATCAAACATGCACATGCCAAGCTTACTAGTTAGGAAATTTTAGTTGTAGGAAGCTGGCTCACATTGTTCTAAAATTGTACTGAAAGGGAACTACAAAATAAAAATACAGGGCATCGTTATAGAACCCACAGGCGGGAATACCAGATCCATGACACAAAAGCCTTATGTTAAAAAATGGGTAACATAAGAATTCCCTGGGATTCTCCCAATTTCCTTTTTTCTTCCTTTGCAGACTTTACTCTTCTCTTCCTTTTCAGCCCAAACTCTTCTGCCTCTGTCCACCTGAGCCCCCACTACTTTCAATTTACTAAACAAAAATTAATACATGAAAAGATGCATTAATCTCTTATGTCCCAATTTTTAAACCTCTATTAGTGTAAATTTGACTGCTTCAATCTCTGACCTGGGGTCTTCTCATTGTTTGATTAGGTACAGCTGGGGATGTGGAACACATACTGTTGAAGCGTCCCAGACCATGAATGGTGGAGTAGATCTCCACTCAGAGAAACAGTCATTGGCTGATGAGAACAATACCATCTGAATATAAATATGGGATCTAATTAAACTTAAGAGCTTCTGCACAGCAAAAGAAACTATCATTAGAGTGAACTGGCAACCAACAGAACAGGAAAAAAATCTTAGCAATCTACCCATCTGACAAACGGCTAATATCTAGAATCTACAAAGAACTAAAAGAGATTTTCAAGAAAAAAAAAAAAAAAAACATCAAAAAGTGGGCAAAGGATAAGAAAAGACACTTTTCAAAAGAAGACATTTGTGCAGCCAACAAACATATGAAAAAATACTCATCATCACTGGTCATTAGAGAAATGCAAATCAAAACCACATTGAGATATCATCTCATGCTAGTTACAATGGCCGTCATTAAAAAATCAGGAGACAGCAGATGCTGGAGAGGATGTGGAGAAACAGGAACACTTTTACACTGTTGGTGCTAGTGTAAATTAGTGCAACCATTGTGGAAGACAGGGTGGTGTTTCCTCAAGGACCTAGAAATAGAAATACCATTTGACCCAGCAATCCCATTACCAAGTATGTACTCAAGGGATTATAAATCATTCTATTATAAAGACACATGCACCCATATGTTCATTGTGGCACTGTTTACAATAGCAGAGACTTGGAACCAACCCAAATGCCCACCAAGGATAGACTGGATAAAGAAAATATGGCACATATACACCATGGAATACTATGCAGCCATAAAAAAAGATGAGTTCAAGTCCTTTGCAGGGACATGGATGGAACTGGAAACCATCATCCTCAGCAAAGTGACACAAGAACAGAAAACAAAACACCACATGTTCTCACTCATAAGTGCGCGTTGAATAACAAGAACACATGGACACAGGGAGGGGAACATCACACACCAGGGCCTATTGGGGGAAGGGGGATGGGGTTAGGGGAGGGATAGCAGGGGGTGGGGGGACTGGGGAGGGATAAGTTAGGAGAAATACTTAATGTGGATGACGGGGAGATGGATGCAGCAAACCACCATGGCATGTGAATACCTATGTAACAATCCTGCACGATCTTCACATGTACCCCAAAACTTAAAGTAAAATAAAAAAATTTAAAAAAGCTTTTTCATTTGCTTAAAAAAATTACCTGCAGAAGATGATTGTGTTTAAAATATTTCAGTGGCTATATTTTGCAGTCTACTAAATAACAACACTGTCTGAGAGATACAATCAGATAGTTTCTATGTATCACTACAGAAATCCAAATTCAAATAAACATGTTTCAGTTGGTTTTACCATATAATTATGCCCTTGGTTATCAGAGTTCAGTAATATTTTACCCAATCCTAAGTCACCAATTTATCTAAAATGGGAGATACTAGGTTGAAAACAATATGGTATGGAATGTATATAGCATATCCTAATCTTGCACAAAGTGGTAAAAAATAGAAATCTGTGCATATACTTGGACTAATTACAAAAATAATGCTAGAAAAATAGCCATAAAATCACTATGTACAGATGAAGAAGTAAACAAAGTAGAGGGATCAACTATAGAAATTAGTATTCTCTGCATGTAACTAGCTATGTGTTTTGATTTGGGATAATGTAAATGATTTACATATTTAAAAATAATTTAAAATAACTACAATTTCTAAAAGTGAAACCAAACTTACATTTCCAAACTGAATATAAAGTTGACTGCATAGTCACCAAAAAAAGAACAGTTTGAAGTGATTTTAAAATTTGATATTTTGAATGTAGATCTAAAGTAGAAATGCAGTCTAAGGACAAAGCAAAACTATAAAGACACCTCAAACTTCACTCACTTTTGATTTTTAGTGATAAAGTTATTATTTTGAATCTAATATATAAACATACGTATCTCAAATAATTATGTTAATGTTTTAGGTCCTAAGGTTTTCAGTATAAGGAATAAAACATACAAATATAACACCAAAAAAATTATTATAATTTTTTTGTAAATATCTGTGTCAATTTTTTTCCCAATAACCATATATCCCAGCTCTATTCACTAAAAGAGCCTATAAACAATAGCTGCCCAGTAGGAATAGGCATTCCATCTTCAAAACTGTGAACTCTGAAATTTTACAGCAACTACTGCATCTCCAAGATTAGACTGACTCCAAGACTGATGTAAGAACTGTTCGCAGTGAGTTCTTGACATCTGTATGAGAAACAATATTACCAAAGTTGAAACTGAATCAAAAGAGCAATATATTCTGGTAATGTTGTATCAAAGGACTTTGGAACTAAAATGAAGAATCTAAAGCTAAGCACAGCATTTGTGTAGAAAAATAAAACAGGTTCAATTTGTTAATCCATATTAGTCCTTATTAACTCACTGTTTTTAAAAAATACATTTTTAAAATACTTATTACCTCAAAAATACACTTTTTACAAACTTTGAACAGGGACACTTGAAGAGAGGATATAGTCCATGAATAATCACATTAAATAACAAAAACAAAAACTATTGATCACTAATTAGGCATTTAGAGCACCATTTCCTTACCCTAAAATTGGCAATTAAAGGAAAATTTAATATCTTCCCTAAAGTTATCATGTTAACTGTATTTTGATATACTACAATAGTCCTAGCCAATGATGAAAAGTGCTTTTTAGGAAAGAATTAAGCTAATACATGAGGAAGAAATGTCAGAATAAAATCATTGCTATTTTGCAATTTATCAATTGTTTCAGGTAGAGGAATAAACAATTAGAAGAAAGATCCATAGGGAACTTTACAAAGAAAGGATTAGGCTATTGGCACAGAACCCATGATTAATCTTACCATTATTAAATGTTAGAAAGCCAGATATTGTATCCCTCCTAGAAACAACATAACCAAAGTTGAAACTGAATCTAAGCAAACTTCTAGATATCACTTCCGGTGTTTAAGAAAAAAATTATTCCTTCAACAATTGGAACAGCATCACAAGAAAGGAGAAAGATAAATGAAAACTGCAGTTCTTACCACTGCACAACTGACTTGGTATTTGCCATATGAAAAGAACGTGAAACAAAAGAAGGCAGGGGTTAGAGAAAAGAGCTTATCCTGAATTAACAAAGAGCCAAGAATCATAACAACCTGCTTGCAGCTTGAGTGAGTACTAATTTAAACAGACTAATTTTAAATATTTTTGAGACAATTGAGAAACTATGAATATAAACTGCATTAGATATTAAGAAATTATTAATTTTCTTAAATAGGTGTGACAAAAATTGTTCAAAAGAAGAGAAATCTCTATAATTTTTGAGAGATATTTTAGGATTGTCTATAGGCAGAATGACATGAGGTCAAAACTTAGAGGGAAAATGAAAAAGCAAGTATTTTAATCTTGATAATTACTGAATCTAGATTCTAGGTAATTAAAGTTCTCAACTTTATATAATTTTCTCTTTAATATTGCCTATATTTAGAAATTTTATGTTAAAAAAATCTAAATATAAGTATTCTACCAATATAATTTCAAAATTATCACTAGTGCTTCAGCTTGAAAACTTGGATTTTATATTCTTTATGCTTTTTGTTGCATCAACTAAGAAAACAGTATCTGAAAAAAAAGTGAGAAAACTAAAAAAAAATTATCTAAAAAAAAGACATTTGAGAAAGACATCTCAAAAACAAAAACAACAGAGCTTGGTCAGAGTATTTTTCAAATTTTACTCTCTGTTCACAGCAGCTGTATGTTGTTGATTATTTTAAAATAAAAATTTTAAACTGAAAAGCAGGGAATTTTTGAAATTTCTTGATTAGGCCAGCATTACTCTGATACCAAAATCAGACAAGGACACAACAACAACACACACTCATAGGCCCACATCTTTGACAAACATATATGCCACACACCTGTAGACCTACCTACTGAGGGAGGTAAGATGGGAGAATCACTTGAGTGCGAGAATTTGAAGCTGAAGTGAGCCATGATCTTGTCACTGCACTGCCAGCTAGGGGGCATAGTAAGACAGCGACTCAAAAACAAACAAACAAAAAACTGCAAGCCAAATGTTCGATTTTCTATTTCTCCCTCAATTTTGCCAATTTTTCTGTAGTTTTGGTTTGTGATGGTAGGTATATATTTGTTTTTAATTGTTATGTAGTCCTACTGGATTTACCTTGCTATCATTTTAAATATTTCAATTTGTCTTTGGTAAATTTTGTTTGGAAATCTATTTTTACTGATATTATTTTATTTTTTTATTTTTGTGGGTACTATGTACCCACATATATTTATGGGGTACATGAAATATTTTGATACATGTATATCATGCACAATAATCACATCAGGGTAAATGGGGTGTCCATCACCTCAAGCATTTATCTTTTGGATTACAATCTAATTATGCTCTTTAACTTATTTAAAAATGTACAATTAAATTTTTATTGATGAGTCCATAACAATATCAAATACTAGATCTTATTCATTCTATTTTTTTTGTAACGATTAACCATCCTCACTTCCCTCCCAATCCCCTAATCCCTGGCCTTGTCTAATATTAATATAATCACTTCAAATTAGTTATGATTACTGTTTGAATAGTACTTGTATTCTATTTTTAAATCATTTATTTCTTTGAATCTGAATTATGTCTGCTGTAGACACCATAAGATAGTTGTTTTATTAAGTGTAATCTGATGATCTCTGTCTTTTGATTACTTAATCCACTTATATATAATATGACTATTAACATGTCTTCTATTATATCTCCCCATTTGGCTTTGTTTTCTATGCATTTCATTTCATTTTATTCCTCTTATGTTGCCTTTCTTTGTATTAGGTAAACATTTTTAGCATAACATTTAATTATTTTAATAAGTTTTAATGCTATATTTGAGGTTTTTTTTAGTTTAAATATTCTATGTCAGTGGTTATAAAGAAATGGGAGAGAAAAATGAGCAGATTTCTCAATGAAGGTGAATATAATCTCCAGGATTTCTGGTGTTCCTTTCTAGAGATAAGTCCTTTTCAACCCCCAAATAAATCACTATTATTATCAAGGTATGCTCCTGATGGGGGTGTATTCTGTGCTGGGGTAAGGAGAAAAGCATTTGAGAAGCACTGTTCTATGTAAAGCAAAACAGAATCACACTCTTTATGTCAATATATAAAGAACTACAAAATACTGAGGGGTTCTGTTACCCTGAAACAAACATATTACAAAAATTAGAACTGTATCAACAAAAATTTAGTATATTCCATATGCATATAAAAATATATAAACAGCATATATGTATATATGTAAACATATATAACATACATATTATTTGTATATTATATGAATTTATTACATAAGTAATGCTGAGGTGATTACTCCAATTATTTCCTCCAAAATCCAATGTTTTTATATTTGTCATTATACTGGATTCTTCAGGCAAATATTGACCACAAGATGATGATTCAATTTTTTAATAGAAGCCACGACGTTAGTTTGTTTAGTTATTAGTGAAGTTTAAAGAAAATGGAGAACTTCTGATAAGGAATTAAACTTATTAATGCAAACATCCAAAGCAACTGGATTTGGGATTTCTATATTTTCTCTGAAAATCCCTCTACATCTTCTTCCATAGGAAGCCCAGCAAAACTCGTTGAAGCATGTGGCTGAGAAACCTTGGCTAAATGTATGTCTCCTTGCAGCTCTAAATGCATATTAATTGTCTAGATCACCTCAGTCCAAGGCAAGTACAGATTACTGTACTAATTTCCAGGAAAATCTCTCTGCCTAACTCTGTCCTACTGAACAAATCCTTTCTTTCCCCACCCCTCATTCAGAATTTGCAGAAACTCTGTTAGATGTATTTTCCCAAAGTTATCTTGAATGTTTAATTTAATTTTGGAGCAGTTATAAAGGCTAGGAGCTGATCATGAATAAGAGATAAAGGAAATCTTCAGGGTGCTTTGAATTCCTGATTCTCCTGCATCTATAAACTTTTTTGAAAGGTCTATTAGTCCATCTTTTTGTCTATAGCAGAATCTGAAAATGAGAAATAAATAAAGAAAAGCAGTATATTTCTTACAGTAATGGAGGCTGAGATGTTCAAGGTCAAGGGGCAAGATCTGGTGAGAGCCTTATTGCTGGTGGGGACTCTCTGAAGAGTCCCAGATGGCACAAGGCATCACATGGCAAGGGGACTGAGCGTGTTAACATGTTTTTGGATCTTTGTTCCTCTTCTTATAAAGCTACCTGTCACATTTCCAGGATAATCTATTAGTCCATGAATGAATTAAGCCTTTCATGAATGCTCTTAAAGACTCTTAAAGGGCCCACCTTTATATAGTGCCACATTGGGGGTTCAATTTCAACATGACTTTTAGAGAGGACAAATATCCAAACCACAGCAAAAAGGAAGGCATTTCTGCCCATAGCCAACATGGGAATGTTTCCCTGGTTTTACCACTGTGCCTTTCTGAAAAGCAGACTGTAGCTTCCCTACTATGTTTTTAGGTTCCAATTCTGTGAACACACAATTGTCCATTTACACACAAAGAGATATCCAAAATAGTTTCAAATAAGAGATTAGACATTTATTTTGGAATAAACATTTTCTATTCATATATGAATAGCTATTTCCTATCATCTTAAAATATTGATTTTTAACGTTTAAATAAAGAGAACAATAAATATTTGAAGGCAATCTTTACATCTTGTGCAGGTAAGATCATTCCCAACAAATTAACATTTCTTATCAATTATGAAAATAAACTTTCAATTTAGTGTTCAAATAAACATAATTCTCATTTTTTCCAGACAGGATGCTGAAAAAAACCTAGGCTTTTACACAGAACAAAGAACAAGTTTTTATTTTAAAACTCAAAAATTGTCCTGTTGTAACCTGAAAATGCCTACAAGATTTTTTAAATGCCATCAGTTTGAAAAATAATCTTTTTATTTAATAACTGGCTTTAGCCAGTGTGTTTTATGACATCATTATGACAGATTAAGAATTTCAGTTTCTCAAGTTTTATTCTACATATTTTAGAATACGTATTTTAGAAAATGTAGTTCAATTGCTGACTTAATTTTTGATAAACTATGAGAAATTTAGACATAAAAGAAGCTATTATCATTTTTAAAGACAAAGCTGTTAAAGAGATTTTAACTCTGAAAGTATTTTGTCAGTAATGAAGCAAGATATAAAATGTGAAGGTGATGAAGAAATAGGAAAAATAACCACCCAATATAAGAATGCTTATAATCTGAAGATAAAATCTCTGAATTCTAGTTCTTTAGGAAATAATTTACCACTAAATATTTATAGCTGGATTCAAGTTATAAGACAGGCATACAAGAATGGGCTTTACTTTGTATTTACTAATTTTCTCTTCTGCTATATTTTATTGTCCAAAACAATCTGCAGGGCAAGCCCCAATACAAGGGCTGTGGAAATAGAGTCTTCTTGATGGAAAAGTTACAAAGTCACATTGCAAAGGAATGGATATCAGAACTAAATGATTTGGGCAAAATATGCATTATAAAGCAATGAAAGCATTTCTGCATGAAATAAAAATCTGAATTTCTATTCCTTACACACACACACGCACATACACACACACACACACACACACGCACATATACACACACATACACACACACACACGGTATATTAACAAATATAACTATATGTATATTATTTCAAGAACCCAGAGAATCAGTAAAAGTGTATTCCTTAGCATATATACATATATAAAGTTTTCTACTTCTCTTTAACTCCACTACCATTGCCTAAGTATAAACCATCACACTTTTCTTTTAATACTGTAGTGATCTCCAAAAAGTTTTCTCTTTTCATTCTTTCCCCTTCCAATTTTGTTTTTCCTGCAGCATAATCATACTGATATTTTAAGAATGTGACCATGCAAAGATCTCTGCTACCTAAAATTCTTCAGTGGCTTCTATCTGCACTTAGAACAATGTCTAAATTATTTCTCATGGCCTTAAGAGCACTAAACAATGTGGTCCTTGCCTATATTTCTTTCTGAAGTTACGTCATGGCACTTCTTTGTGTTTAATGCATTCCTACACAGGATCTTTCTGATTGTTGATAAAATGTATCAAGTCCTTAGCCTTACATGTTTGAAGAAGTATTAAGATTTCAGAGTTATGTTGAGAGCTTATAGATTTGCCTGTGAAACTAAATTGCCAATATATTCAATAATTTTAATTCATCATTTATTTCTTGGTGCAACGAAACAGCATAGCACTTCTGAACCAGCCAAGTCCCCAATCTTTGGAATTGCAACTTTCTTTTCTTATTAATATTCCATTGCAACTCTATGCACACAAATCAGTAAATCTGGAAGAAATGGATACATTCCTGGACACTTACACTATCCCAAATCTAAACCAGGAAGAAGTTGAAACTGAATAGATCAACAACAAGGGACGAAGTTGAGGCAGCAATTAATAGCCTACCAATCAAAAAAAAAGTCCAGATGCAGAAGAGTTCACAGCTGAATTC
>CAUYNB010069890.1:0-158729 GCA_963574225.1 Lagothrix lagotricha | reverse complement strand
CCTCTGTCTCTCTCTCTCCCCCCTCCTCTTTCTCTCTCCCCACTCCTCTCTCTCTCTGCCCCCCTCCCTCTGCTGGCCGTCTGTCTGTCTGGGTCTGTCACTGCCCGGCACTTGCTCTAACTGCCTTGTGCGAGCGCTTTTGCCAGCAGTTCAGTGCGCAGTCCCGTCACCCCTCGCTGGGGCCCTCCAGGAGGCCTGCCCTGGCTGCGTGCCCCGCCTACGCCCGTGGCGACACACCTGGAAACGGACGGCCCAGGACTTGTTGCAGTGCATGGAGATGGGCGCGAAGCCATACAGGGCCTGCAGCACCCTGCGGCTGAAGGAGTTCCAGGGAACAGAGGCGAACTGCTGAGGGACGGATGGCTGAGGGCAGGTGCACACGTCCTTGCCGCCGTTGAACCTGGTGGGGACAAGGAACAGCCAGGCTGGGGAGCGGCCGAGGGGCAGGGAGCCCAGGGGACACCGGCAACGCCTCCCTGCAGGTGGGGTCCTGTCCCTGGGGTGACCCTCCTGAGGCCTCCTCCACAGCCCTGCCGCCTCGTCCCCGGCTTCATCCCCGGCCCCGCCGCCTCTGCCAGGCCGCCCCAGATGCTGCCTTCACTGGCAATGCCTTCACCTCTCCAGTCACCTTGGCAGGTGGGAAACAGCTGCTCGGGGCTGGGTTGAGGAGGCTCTCAGCTCAAATCCAGACTCAGCAGGAAGCGAGTGAGGGGAGGGATGAGTGATGCCACCACAGGCTCCCAGCTCAGCCTGGGCTCCTCGAATCTGCCCAGCCGCCTAACAGGCCCAGAGGGTCTGGGCTGGGGTTCCCTGGGCCAGGGAGCTTGGCGGGGAGCCGTCACCTGTTGATGAGGTGGAAGTACTCCTGCAGGAAGCCAGCGTCCACCGCACTCTTGCAGAGCTCCAGCTCTGTCTGCGGGTAGTAGTGCACATAGTTGACACACATCTCCTCCATGATCCCAAAGCCCCCCTGCAAGGTGGAGAAGACCCGTCAGCCCCGGCCCGTGCCACGCAGATGCTGCCGTCCAGCAGCTTTCGCCGCGCCCACGTGCTCACTGTGTCCTGTCTGTTCACGGCACCGTGCCAGGCATGCTCTGAGGAACAAAGGCCCTGCCCTCACGGAATTTCCACCGAGGGCAGGACAGACAGGCAGCGAGTGAGCTAACCAGGCAATTCCTATCAGGCGCCAATGGTGCTGTGAAGGAAAATGAAATGGGACAGGTGGATGGGGTGTCATTGTGCCCGTTTTATGGGTACAGAAACAGTCTCAGAGCGGCCACAGCGTCAGCCTGAGTGACCCAGTCTCCCAGCTGGCTAGAAGCTGTCCCCGTAACCTCCAGCAAGAGCCTGGAGCCAAGGACTGCAAGGGAGGCCCTTTCCACTGCAGCCCCATGCTGTCCACCAGTCACTTCTAGAACATGGCTCTGAGGGGAGCAAGGGCTCCAGAAGACAGGACTGTGACTAGAGGCTGTGACAACAACCTCCAGCTTCCCAGGGCAATCCTACAGCCTGCCACAATGTGGGGGGCAGGGCAGGCACCCCCTCAGTCCCCACTGCTGGCTTTAAGCCCCTGGCTGGGTTGCTGGTGACTGTGGAGCCTCAGCCAGAGGAGGAAGAAGAATGCTGGCAGCTTGGAGGAGCCGGGGCTGGAGACAGCAAAGCTCCCCCGACAGCAGCTCAGACCCAGGACAGGACGCCCTGGTATCCTCCAGGCTCCCTGCTCTTTGTGAAGCTGCTGTGGGCCTGGAGATTTCATGTGGCCAGTGGGGAAAAAAGGCCATCGCTGCTCTATGGCAGAACAGGACTGGGAAAAGCTGGGCGTGGCGCTTATACCTGCTGCCGCCCCTCCTCCTGTGTAGACAAAGAGCACGGGGCAGTTCTGTCCAGAGACCAAACCTGGCACCTGTTGGCCGGGAGGGTTTCTGCCTGTGTTGTTCTCTGGGCTGGATTCCTCCTTTCCCGGCTTTTATCATCCATCCCAATAGCCCTCCTGTGTGAGTTCCCGCCGCTCCCTGTCCCTCCCCGCCCTCCGCCGCTGCCGACATCAAAAGGGAACTGGGTCCGACCCTGTGTAGGATCTGTCTTCCTCTCTCACCTGGGGAAGGAAATGGAATTTCAAAGGCCGCCGTCTCTTGGATCAGCAGGCGAGGGGTTGTCAGAGCGTGAGAAGCTCAGATCCCCCCGGGGAGCTGCCCTCCCCTTTGATCCCGCCTGCTGCTGTGATGTAGCCACTGCTGAGAGGAGGGCACGGGCCAGGGAAGCCACAGAACCGCCCGCCCACTGGGACGCTGGCACCGAGGGCCTCGACCTGAAGAATGGGCATCTGAGACGTTGGTGGTGCTCACCACGCCTGGCAGCCCCAGACGCTCTGGGATGTGGCATCAGTCCTGCTGCCGCAAAGCCAGGTTGGGCAGGGAACATGCAGTCTCCTCGCTGGAGACCTCCCCATCCCTGGCCCTGGGGCTGCGCCTGCAGAATGGGGCTGGTGCTGCAGTCCCGCCTGGGGGGCTCCACCTGCAGAGCCTGCTGTCTGCAAGCTGGGTCACCGCACACGTGCTCAGCTGAGAGGCAGCATGGTCAGGGTTGGCACCTCCACCCATACCAGCCCTGCCTCCAGTTCACTGTGTGGCCTCGGTGGCTGGACCTCACTGTGTCTCCTGGTGGGATATGCTCAGAGGTCCCAGCAAGGCTGGGTGTGGTTAGGATGAGTTATTAGAGCAGTGCTGGGCTGTGGCAAGCACCCGACATCAGCCGCTGCTGTGATCTACTGAGCACCTCCTCTAGAGAGAATAAAGGGCTGGCAAAGCTCTCCTGCCCCCCACCCTGAGTTTGTGACCAGGGACCCAGGGGAGTTGTCACCTGAAATCCAAGGGAGACAGGAAGTGTGTGGCAAGAGCTGTGAGGCGCATGGCCCTGGGTCAAATCCCAGCTCAGCCATCTATTAGCTGTGTGACCTTGGTCAAATGCCTGTCCTGTCTGAGCCTTCTTGTCTCACCTGTGAAAATACAAACTGGCTGGGTGCCATGGCTCATGCCTATAATCCCACCACTTTGGGAAACTGAGGCAGGTGGATCACTTGAGGTCAGGAGTTCGACACCAGCCTGGTCAACATGCTGAAACTCTGTCTCTACTAAAAATACAAAAATTAGCTGCGTGTGGTGTCGCGTGCCGGTAATTCCAGCTACTCAGGAGGCTGAGGCAGGAGAATCGCTTGAACTCAGAGGGTTGCAGTGAGCTAAGATTGTGCCACTGCACTCCCGCCTGGGCGACAGAGCAAGACTCCATCTCAAAAATATATATATACAAAAATTAGCTGAGTGTGGTGGTGTGGGCCTGTAATCCCAGCTACTCGGGAGGCTGAGGTAGGAGAATCGCTTGAACCTGGGAGGCAGAAATTGCAGTGAGCCAAGATTGTGCTGCTGCACTCCAGCCTGGCTGACAGAGACTCAGAAAGAAAGAAAAAGAAAATACAAACACTCCTACCTTGGAGACTGGTGTGAAAACTAAATGAGAGGCAGAGACAATTCAGATGTCCATCAATGAGTGAATGGACACACAAAACGTGGTCCGTCTATGCAACGGGCTATTATTCATCCATGAAAAGGAATGAGGCACTGAGCCCCACTACGACGTGGAGAAACCTCCAAGTCATCATGCTATGGAAAAAGCCAGACATGAAAGGCCACGTCTTGTGTGATTCTGTTCATGTGAAGTGTCCAGAACAGGAAGATCCACAGAGACAGAAAAGAGATCAGTTGCCAGGCTGAGGTGGGAGGGGAATGAGGACCGACTGCTTAACGGATATGGGGTTTCCTTTGGGGGTAATGAAAATGTTCTAAAATTGACCATGGGGATGGGTTGCCTGTATCTGTCAACATACAAAAAATCATAGAATTGCATGCTTTAAATGAGCAAATGCTACAGTATGTGAATTACATCTCGGTAAGGCTGTTTAAAAAGAAACATAAATGAGGCCGGGTGTGGTGGCTCATGCCTGTAATCCCAGCACTTTGGGAGGCTGAGGTGGGTAGATCACAAGGTCAGGAGTTTGACACCAGCCTGGCCAATATGGTGAAACCCCGTCTCTACTAAAAATACAAAAATTAGCCGCACGTGGTGGTGGGTGCCTGTAGTCCCAGCTACTTAGGAGGCTGAGGCAGGAGAATTGCTTGAACTCAGGAGTCTGAGGTTGCAGGGAGCCGAGATCACGCCACTGCACTCCAGCCTGGGCGACAGAGCAAGACTCTGTCTCAAAAAAAAAAAAAAAAAAAGAAAGAACAAGAAACATAAATGAGACTGGCAGTCGGGGCTCAGTAAACCTCAGGTGAATCCACATTGGATCAAAACACAAAGAACAGGGCTGTGATATCCACCCGAGTTCCTGGCACTGAGGGGTATGAGGGTAGGGGTAACCAGGTCTGCTCCACTCTGAGTCATACAATTCCAGGGATAATCACTGGAGACCACCATGGTTATGGAGACGGCTGGCACGGATCCAGCGGCAGGGAGGTCCTGGCTTGTGCCTGGGACCCAGGTAATTGTGACCAGCATCCCCTTTCACCCCCAGAAGCAGCCTGTGGGGTGACCCATCGCGTGGCTGCCCGTGTCCTGGTGCTGCCTGGATACCCAGCCTTGAAAGCACATCTCCCCAGTGCAGATTCTCCCAGGACTATCTGCAGTCGAGCCAAAATGCATCCTCAGTGACGCTCACCCCGCCCGACGCCTACCCATGTCTCTACCCTCCCTTCCCCTCCTTTCCATCCTGAGAATGCTCTCTGTCCTCTGGGGCTTCCGGCACGCTGTCCCTGTCCGGAGCCTTCCTCCACCTCCTCCCCTCTCCTCTGGGCTCCATGGGAGAGACACGTGTCTGACGAGGCCCTCCCAGGCCCCTGCACCTATGGCTCCACAACCTGGTTTTTAAAGTGTTTTTGTAACTTGGCTTGTCATTAGCAGCAGGTGCTCCAGGCCTGTCTCCCTGGTGCTTGAGCTCCAGGAGGCAAAGATCAACCTCTTGTCCTACGGCTTCTCCCCACACCAGCCCCGGTGCTGAGAAACGCTTCTCAGTGTGAGTGGTTCTTAATCATGAGCAGGGGCCAACATCAGCTGGGAGCTTGTTAAAACACAGGTGGCTCAGTGCCACTGCCCATGTCTCTGACTCAGTGGGCCTGGGGCGGCACCCAGGAGGCTACATTTATCCCAGGCTCCTGGTGATGCTGCCACTGTGGGTTCAGGGAGTGGGCACCGAGGACGACCGGCTTATTGAGGGGATGAGGGGACAGCCCTGCCCTCTGGCAGCCCATGCCCTAGGTGAGGAGTCAAGACCTGCCCTCCTTCCTCAGATGGCCCAGGCTAAACACACTCTCTGGGCAGGTGCAGGGGGAAGCGGGGGCGACTCACCACGGTGGCCTGCTCCCGGTCTTCAGTGTTGTACGCGCAAGACGTGATGAGCACATCTCCCTGGGGAAAAGCCAACATGACCATTGGCGCCTGCCCCCTGGTGTTGGCGGCTACTCGAGGCCCTGCCCCCATGGGACCATGCCACTGCGCGTGCCAGGGCACCTCCGGGGTGTGGTTGCAGTTGTCCACTACGAGAAGCCCAGCAGGTTCATGTGTGAGGGTCACAGGCCGCGTGTCCCCAGGAAGTTACACCATCAGCTCCTGTGGCCCCGTGGGTCACACAGGGCCCAGGCCAGTGGGCGTGCGGGCCGCTGGGGCATGACACATCTCAGGGAACTTGGGCAAGTCCCCACCGAGGCCTGGGCTTTCCCTTCTGTGGGATCAGGGCTCCACTGCCAGCCTCAGCGCCCTCATCTCCTCCCAGACACTCTCGGGTTTGTGGTTTGGCTGACTGGGCTGAGGACACTCGTCCCCTGGGAGTGTGCTGTCTGGTCCCTCCCTTCCCATGTCCCTGTTTGAACTCCTGCGTGAGTCTCCCCATAAGGCAGCCCAGCCCTGAGCCACCCACAGGAACCCTCCCCCTGCCTGGGTGTCTCTCCCCTCCCCTCCTCACTTTCTCTGTCCCTCTCCTTCTGGAGGCAACCCCAGCCCTCCCAGTCACCCCAGCTGGTGTCAGTGACGGGAACGGCCTTCCTGCTGGGCACTCACCCGATGGACTGACACGATCTTCTTCAGCATGCGGATCTCCTGGGGCAGGCAGAGCCGAGGGGTGGGGGGAGAGGAGACCTCAGAGAGCTGCAGTCTGGACCCACTCCCCCACCGCATCCTCCCTCAGGCCTCCCCGACCTCTGGGGGTGTCCGTTTTGCCCCAGCCTCTACAGTGGAAGCCAGGGCTGGCTAAGTACGGCTCTGGCCAGGGAGGGCATTAGATTCAAACTAGAACGTGGTTATCTAAGACCAAGACCAATGTGACCAGAGGGCTGCCTGGGTCTCCCGAATCCCACCACCATCTGCCGTGTGCCAGACCCCCATCCCAGAGGCCCTCCCTGCGACCAGACACCCAAGCAGGGAGCACAGGCCGAATGGGGGGCCTGGCCCAGGAGAAAGAAGCCAGCCTGGGGCGTCCCTATGGCGTCAGTGACAGTAGGCCCAGCAGGTGGCGTGGGGGCAGGACTGGGGGTGGGGCGGGAGTGGGGCGCAGGTCCCTACCTGGAAGTGAGGGCTGTAGTGATTGTCCTGGTTCACAATCTCCCACTCACGGCCGTCCCGGACCAGCACCGTGACCACCTTTCTCCCGGCCAGGTGTGTGTGGAGCTGAGAGGCGAAAATGTGGATCCCGGAGGGGGGCAGTGCCTGTGGGGTGGGGGTGGGGGGCTGCAGCGTCAGGCCCGACCCCCGAGGGGACCCTCCCGTCAGTGGTGGGACCCGGCAGGGAGCAGTCCCCTGGGCAGTTTGCTTCCCTGAAACACTTGAATTTTCCAGGTCTTTCTCCCCGGCCAGGTCAGAGCCACCATCAGAAACCTCACGGGGAATGACCTGCTCAAGAGCGAGGTGGCCGCGACAGGCCCCAGCTCCCACGGAAGCAGCCCCCAGTCCCGCTCGGGAGAGACTTTCTTTCTGAGTCCTTGGTCCTCTCCTGAGCCCCCAAAGCCTGACGGGTCCAGCTTCACTCAGTCAACAGACCTTTAAGATGAGTCCTCTGTGGACAGGGAGTGGCAAAGCCACCAAGCTGAGCAGCGCGTGGCCTCTGTGCTCAAGGCCTTGCTGTCCAGGGGACACCAAGAGGCGGAAGGCCATGCTTGGCAGTGCCCTACGTGCTGGGCTGGGCAGGCCTTTCAGGTGCCCTGCGGTGTGGCCTCCTTTCAGCTTCAAGGTAGCCAAGGCTACGTTCTCCCTGTGCGCAGCATCGCCCCTGCTATAGCTGGGAGCTACAGCTGCGACTGGAAGGTGGTCGTCCAGGACCAAGACGGATGTGACCACAGGGTGCTGCCGCTGGGCGCTCTGAGGCTGCAGGCTGGCCTCACGGAAAAGATGGCAGTCCTCACACCAAGAGTTCTCTCGCCAGCCATCACTGGGGCATGAGAGAATCTTCCAGAGAGCAAACGTTTTCTCTAACCTGATGCTAACTTTTTTTAGATAGAAAATGCGTTTCCACAGCCAGGCATGGTGGCTCATGCCTGTAATCCCAGCACTTTGGGAGGCCGAGGCGGGCGGATCACTTGAGGTCAGGAGTTTGAGACCAGCCTGGCCAACATGGTGAACCTCCTTCTCTACTAAAAATACAAAAATTAGCCAGGTGTGGTGGCAGTGCCTGTAATCTCAGCTACTCAGGAGGCTGAGACTGGAGAATCCCTTGAACTCGGGAGGTGGAGGTTGCAGTGAGCTGAGATCGCACCACTGCACTCCAGCCTGGGCAACACGAGCAAAACTCTGTCTCAAAAACAAACAAACAGAAAGTGTTTCCTGAAATCGAGCATTTTCTTTGTGAGTGAGTCGTCTCCTTGCCCACCCACTGCCAGGCTCTGCCCAGCTCGTTCATGCCTTCAGCAGGTCTCAGAGCTCAAGGTCGCATCAGCCCCATCCCTGAAGGTCAAGGATGGCTGAGCTTTTTACGACTCATCTGCCGTCACTTTGGCTCTTTCCCTCTCCCTCCCAAGCAGCAGCCGCCCCTGACCTTGCCGTCAGTGATAGCTTTGTGTCCCTTGCAATGGCTTGAGGGGCCATGGTGTGCCAGGCCTGGAAGCCCAAAGGGTCCCAATGACCCTTTGGCGCCCAGAGGCTAACCCTGGCCCAGAGATGCCAGGCGCGGCCAGGTGGAGGGAGCACTATGCTCTTCTGGGCACTCTGGCCCAAAGCAGTGCTCTCTTCTTGGCCTATTTCACTGGGATATCTAGACCACGCCGGATTTTGGCTGCAGAATTTGTGCCCCTCTGTTATCTGCTAAAGGAGAGACAAGACTCAACACTCTCATTCTGTCATGTAAGGTGGTAGAGGACTCTGGGAAGGGGAGGCAGGTCTGCATTCCTGGGGCTGGACAGAGGTGTTCTCACAGTCAGCGGTCAGCAGTCAGCGGTCAGTGGGGTCAAAGGCCCCAAGGCCTTGCAAGGGGCAGTGAGTGCTGCTGGCCTGAGGCCGCTCTTCCCCATGAGCCCTGGCCACGGAGCCTTTTACATGGACCCACGCTTCACCAGCGGGGGCTTTAGGGAAGTGGGAGAGTGTCCACTGCAGAGCGTGGTTTAAGATTTCTCACCCCAGTCTGGGACAAACAGAACTGATTTCCTGCGGGAGACCATGGGTCCCGTGCCAGCTGAGAGCTCTGTCTCCCTTCGGCCTTGAGGAACCTTTGCTTGGAAGACTGGGATGGTCTGGGGGCTTCCCCACATGAAGAAAAAATCCTAATTGACTCATTTACTGGGAAGGAAAATCCACTATAAACCTCATTACGACGAATCTGCTGTCATGGGCACAGCTGTCAAAGTCAGACAGGCTGGTATCTGAATCTCCACTCTGCACGACTGCTGGCAGTGTGATCCCTCATCTCCTCATCTGTGAAATGGGTACGTCTACACTTACCTTCCAGGTCATTATGAGAAGTAAAGCTACCACAGAGGAAGAAATGTTTATAACATACACACAAACTAGGAAATAGCATCCATCGTATAAGAAGAACTCCTAGAAACCAATAGTAAGAAAAACAAACCACCTACTGGAAAAACTGAGCACAGGAATGAACACAAACGAGGAGCAAATGGCCAAGAGGCAGATGAGAAGATCCTCAAGTCCACAAACAGAAAATTCAAGTTAAACAGCACTGACACGTCTTCCTCCCAAATGACTGAGAAAATATTTACAATTATTATTGATCCAGTGGGTCGGTAAGTCTGGCACTTACCCGGTCAGTAAAACCGGGGACCCTCACTTCCTGTGTGTGGGAGGAGGCAGCAGATGGGCTATCTGAGGGGCATTTGGCAAGATTTAGTCAAAGGAACACTCACATCTCTGAGCAGCAATTTCACGTCTAGAAATCTACATGAGAAAATGGTTTCCTGCATGGACAAGGATTTTCAGGAAGCTTCTTTCTATTGTGAAAAGTTGACAACAGCCTGGACACTGATGGACAGGGAGACAGTTCAGCACGGGCTCCGACCAAGATAGGGCAAGCACAGGAGGAGATTTTAGTAGCCACTACCCGATCTTGCCAGAGGCCAGGGCCCTGCTGTTGGCGCCAGAGCCTAAGCGCCAACCTGTGCCTCCAACCAGCATGCACAGCCCTGAGGATGGGCGCTCCCTGAGATCCTGTAGCCGGCGCCTCACTGCCTCACCTAGTCCCGCCCCGCTCAGGTACATGGTGAAAACCCCATCCTGTGGAATACTATGCAGCAATAAAAAGGCAAATCACAGGACCAATGACTCCATTTGTTGAAAAATTCGTAAACGATTCAATATGACTCTAAAAAAACCACAAAAGGTTTCCAGCACCTGCAAGGGCTTCCTGAAATACACAGGAGAAAGCTCTGGAAGGACACAAAGAGCCGACAAGTGGGTATCTCGGGGGGAGGCAGCATCGGACGAGGAGAGCGTTCTCTTTAGCTGCAGTGCCTGCGCTTCTCAGTGGCAAGTGCGTGTGTGTATTGCTTACATAACGAGGGCATATTTTAAAATGCAGCACGTGGAAGCCTGGCACGTGGGTGTGGACTAGTGGGAGCCGTGGTTATTGCTGGAGAGGGAGGTGCACACACACACGTGGCCTCTCAGCAGGAAGGCTCCCTTGCATACGGAAGAGAGGGAGGACCACAGGGGGATTCAGGGTCAGGGGAGCCAAAGCTGTGCCTGCCAGCCTTCTTGGGCCACCACCTGCCAGGCCTCCGCTGGGGGACCAGGGAGGAGGGAGAGTGCTGTGCCGGGCCCAGTCCCACTCACCAGCTGGGTGCAATTGTCCGTGCAGTAGCCAGTGAGGACGAAGTCAGTCTCCCGCGGTGGAATGGCCATCACTGGCGTGTACACCAGCCCCAGCTCCATGATCCCGGCGTCGAAGCGCCGCAGCGTGGGGGTGTAGTACAGGCGGATGCCTGAGGAGTCGTGCTGCCCTGGGAGAAGGTGGGATGGATGGAGGTGAGCGAGGAGTGGAGGCCCTCTCACCCCCCACTGCTGACAGATTATCCCATGACCCCAGCCGCCCTCAGCCAGGAGGCAGGGCCGGTTACCCCCAATCCGCTCCCACCTGCTAAGCAGACGAAGAGCCTGCCTTTGTTCCCACACCTGTGGATGTAGGCAGCGAGCAAGATCAATTAACACAAACAGGCTACACCCCCCGGGAAGAAAGCGTGGTTGTTTCTCTGAAAACTAGTTGAAAGCTATGGAGAGATGTGATCAAGGGGAGTCACTTAAAGCTGGGCATGGAATCAGGTGCGGGTGAGACGCTACGGATACACTGGGAAACTCCTGAACAACTTGCTTCTGTGCTCGGATTGTTTCCTAAGTGCTTTGATGTTCTTATTCTTCGTTCAAAGGAGCCTTAGCTGGAAATCAGCCTGCAGGATGGTGACCACCTGCCGGCTGTGGTCTGGGGGAAGAAGAGGGCATGGGACTCCTATCTGCTGATGGCACAGAAGAGTCCTGGCCCCGAGCCAAAGCTGGGCAAGTTGTGAGTGTATCTCTGTGTCGAGATTAACGAGAAGCTTTCAAGGAGCTCATCCTCCCTGCAGCCCTCACTTTTACTATTTTGATTTCTTTCCTGCAGACCCAGGAATCCACCTACCCAGCTGACATCTCAGGAACAATCTGAGCGAGAATGTGGCCCCAGGAGGAGGGCCAGCGTTGCAGGTCCAGCCCCCGACCATGCTTGGCCCCAGGTCTCGCTTGGTCAACAGTGTGCTGTGTGCTCTCAGATGACTTGCTGTCCCTCTCTGGGCCTCAGCCCACAGTCAAGGGCCTCTTCCAGAGGAAAACGTGCTGCTGCTTCCTATCACGGAGACTGTGTATCTCCTGATTGTGGTTTGGCTACACCTGTTGCTTCTTCTTACAGCTTGCTAACTGGAGAGTCCCTGAGGCTCCCTGGGCAAGCCTCCCAGCAGTCACATGAAACTGATGGTCAGAGGTCCAGGAGGCCGGGCACGGTGGCTCACACCTGTAATCCCAGCACTTTGGGAGGCCGAGGCAGGCAGATCACCTGAGGTCGGGAGTTCGAGACCAGCCGGGCCGACAAGACAAAACCATGTCTCTACTAAAAATACAAAAATTAGCTGGGCGTGGTAGCACGAGCCCATAATCCCAGCTACTCGGGAGGCCGAGGCAGGAGAGTTGCTGGAACCTGGGAGGCGGAGGTTGCAGTGAGCTGAGACCGCGCCACTACACTCCAGCCTGGGTGACAGAGTGAGACTTCATCTCAGAACAAAAAACAAAGAAACAGAGATTCAGGGATGCTGGCACCCACTGGAACATCCTCAAAACCAGGTGTCCTCCAGAGAGCCCTGCTGTTCCTGAAACTTCATGCCTGGTGAATCAGCAGCCAGGTTCTGAGTACAGGCTGGGCTCATGGACAGGGGTGGAGGGGGATCTGAAGGTCTGGCCATAGCCCCATGCCCCTAGATGCATGGTGGACATGGCGGGGCGGTCAGGAGGGGCTGTACAGCAGGAGGCTCCGCCCCCTGGGTTATGTATGGGAAAGGCACGTCAGGCGGCAAGGACTGTGAAATTGACAAGGGGTTTTAGTTCACAGGGACAAGGCTTCTGATGAAGATGAAGTGAAAAAAAAAACAGATAAAAAGTTCTGGTCACAAGAAAAAAATTAATGGGCCAGAAAAGCAGTCAGGACAGACATGTAGCTGGTGACCAGTGCTCACTTCAAAACTGGGAGCTGGGAGCTGGGGAATGGTTCCATCTCGTTCACGCTTTTTTGCTCTCCACCAGTGTACATGCATTGCCCTTTCTGATCAAACAAATAAGAGGGTGGTGCAGATACTAATATCTTCCCTGGGTGCCAGAAATTGTCTAGACGTAACCTATCCCCTTTGTAAGAGTTTTGCACAGTAAGGATCATCAGCCCCATTTCATGGATGAGGGAACCGAGGACGGAGCCTGAACCGAAGACTCCGCTTGGGATCAGAGGGCTGGGAAGCAGCCAAGCTGGTATTCGAACCAGGGCTGTGGACTGGGCTCAGGGCATCGTCAGGGGCCCAGCCATCTCCCTGCTGGCTTCCTCTAAGATGAGGCCAAAACAACTCCTCTTACCTCTGCCTTCTTCCCTGGACACCCCTGCCCCATCCAAACTCAAATCTCCGGGCTGATTGCATCAGAGGATAATAATAAAAAGGGTGTTGCAATTGGTTAAACTTCAGATGGGGATTAAATCATGAAATAATTGTGGGATTTTGATATTTATAGAAAAGCAGCCCATCTCGAGATTGGTGAAGTGACAGGAGCGTCCTTATATTTGGCAAAGGATCCATAAATAACAACCAGATAATCATGAACAGACTTCCCTGACGCTTAGGGAGTTTTCAAAAAATCCATTTGCTTTCAGGGCTTAAATGAGCAATAAATCCTGTATCACGCTAAGGCCCAGGCCGACTTATACCCGTCCCTGTGTGTGTGGAGAGAACTCCAGCAGCGGCAGAAGGTATTACTTATGCAGCCAGGGAAAAACCACAGACAGCTGCTGGCTGGGCACAGCCCCGTGCCAACACACAGCGAGTTCTGCGTGCGAGCCTTTCCCAGCTTCACAGCAGCTGTGGGAGGTGGGAGAACAGGCAGAGGGTGAGGTCACCACCACCCCGCCCCCCGGCATCCCCGAGGTGGGGAGTCACAGCCTAGCCCTTGTCTCAGGCCGCTTCTGCACTTTGCACAAATGGAAATAAGAAGTGCCATTCAGAGAGGGAGAGTGTGCACGCGCGCGCGTGTGTGTGTGAACGTGCATGTGTGTGCACGCGCATGCGTGTGTGTGTGCGTGCGCGTGCGTGTGTGTGTGCGTGTGTGTTTGTGTGCGCATGTGTGTGTCTATATATGGTGGAAGATGCTGGTGCAACAGACAGAGGGAAGTATTTTCAGGTTCTGAGACAGCGTCGCCTGGCCTTGCCATGCTAAAGGCTGACCCTGCTCGCTCCTCCCTCAGGTCTGGGTGACCCAGCAGCTGCTGCCCCAGCTCCCCTTCCTGTGCCTGGTCTGCGGCCAGGCTGGACGTCCTGTGTCTCCAGACATGCCCTGTTTTACCCCCTCCTTGTCTATGCACACACCACTCCCTCTATCTGGAGCTTGGCATCTGGCAGTTTCCCTTATGAAAATTCCCCTCGTCCTTTCCCACGTGGGGTGTCCCCGAGATGAACAGTGCTGCGCTGATGGCAGCCAGTATTATAGGGACGAGGAGGGAGATGTGGGGCCACTGCTGGGCCCTGGTGACGCCGTGAGGAGTGAGCCCCATGAGGCCCTGTCCCTGGGAGCCCACTACAGCCATGAACAATGGAGAGCAGACGCGGCTGATGCGAGGGCCACGTGCCAAGAATAGCCGGACAGCAGAGGCGCCATGCAGGGCACACGAAGGGTAGGATCTTCTCCCGGCTCAACACAGCTGAGCCCTGGGGCTTCTGAGGGGAGGATGGCGGCAGAGCCCCCTACCTTCTTTCACCAACGGGTTGTGGTAGTGAACTTCCAGGCGGAGATATCTGGAGGACTCAGGGCCCCCGAAGGCAAGGCCGGCTTCCTCTGGGTAGTAAAATGCCTGTGTGGAGCAGGGTGTCAGACAGATGGGTGTGTCCTGAGAAGGTCCCAGGTGGGGACAGGGGCAAACCCAGCCAGGTGTTGGGGCCTGAGCTGCAGGGGTGGTGGAGAGGGCGCAGCAGGATTAGAGCGACGCTTCCTCCTACAGGCAGCTATTTACGCTCCCCAGGGACAGCCTGTGAGACTCGGGTCAGGGAGTCGGGGAGAGCAGCTGGTGCCTGGGGCTGAGGCTTTCCCTGAAACCCCTTCTCTAGATGGGTGGGAGAGCTGGCGAGATCCCCAGTGTCAGCCTGTGGAGGCCTCAACACTGGCCCCACCACCAGCCAGCCCTGGGACCACTCTGTGCACAAAACTCTGACTCCAGGACCCACTGAGGGCATGCACTCCTGGGGCACTCTCGTTTCTATGGAAAATAACAAAGCCTGGAAGCAGGTGGAATTTCAGGCATCACAGAAGCGAGGAGGCCACCTGAGGCCTGGCCCCTTAGGAGCTCCTTCTTGGGGCCTCCGAGACAGTGAAGCTGGGGAAACAGGGCTGGGGGGGACACCAGAGGCCCAGGCAGGAGACGCCACCCTGGGGTTGCGGGGCACGCACCTTGGCGCCCAGGGCCCAGGCGGCCAGCACGCGGCGGCAGTAGTTGAGGTTGTCGGGTTTTGTCTCAGAGTCACAGGGCCCGCTGAAGTAGGGAACGCTGTCCATCTCGGGGGGGCACTGGAAGACCTCCATGTGGTGCACGAGTGCCTCGTTGCCCTTGGTGACGATGGGCTCGTACTGCGAGGAGGCAGCTCCCTGAGCCTGGGGAACTAGCCCCCTGCCCTCCCCTCCCCAGCAGCGTCCCTCCATAGGCCTCCATCTGCCATTTATAAAATGGGAGGGATGATCAGGGCAATTCCAGGGGCATTTCTGGGGCTCAGGGCCGTGAGGGTGGAGCCACCAGCCCAGAAGCAGACAGAAAACCTGTAGAGACCTCCAGGGTTAAGGAAATGAGGTTCATACAGGCCATTTCCTGCCAAGACAGGGACAAGACGCAGCTGTCCTCATTCATATGGGGCCATGACCGGCCAGCTCCTGTAGCCCCAGTGGGAGGCAGGGCAGCCCCGAGGTTAGAGCCTAGGCCCTGAGCACACCTTCAAGGCCATGCCCTTTCCTGCTGTGTGACTCTGGGCACTCACATAACCTCTCTGAGCGAACCTTCAAAGCCATGCCCCTTCCTGCTGTGTGTCTCTGGATGCTCACATAACCTCTCTGGGCTTTGCTTCCTCTGCTGGAAACTGGGGGCTATTGTGATGAAGGAGGGCTCATCTTGCCCCTCCCCCAGGGCCAGCGGCATAGTGGACACTCGACAGCTATTGCCTTTGCTATTCTGTCTTCCTCGGGGAAGGGGGCTGTTTAGAGCAAGTGAGTTCTGACTGGAGCTGCTTTTCTATGAAGGAGGAGGTGGCCTGACAGACAGACAGCAGCTCCAGTCCCAAGCAAAGGTGCGGAAGCCAAGATCTTGGTTGCTTTGGGCCAGGCAGGGAAGTGGGAGCTCAGAGGCCCCTTCAGGGTGGGGAGTGAGCAGGGTGACAGGGAAGAGAGGCCACTCACTGCTCCTGCAGGACTTCAGTCAGGTGCCTGAAACCTGCTGGTGATAAGAGGCCCCCTGGCCCAACCAGGACCGTGGACAGCTCTCCAGGGTGAGGGACAACCTAGGCGCGGGGGTGGGGGGGTGGGGGAGTGGGTGGGGGGTGGGGGGGGAGGCGGGGGGGCGGAGGGGTGTCAGGGAGGCCGAGCTGAGTGAGGACCCGGGCCCTGGACCCGCACGTACCATGACGATATGGTGCCGGGAGAAGCCCTTGGGGAGCTCTTTGACGTGGCACCAGTACGTGGTCTCCTGGCTGGGGATGCGGATGTTGGGGGCGTGGATCTCCATGGTGTACGTGTCTGAGGGCAATTCCGGCTTGGGGATGTCGGGCTTCAGGAGCTGCACTCTCTGAAGCCCCATCTGCAGGCCTGAGGCGTTGATGGCCTCTAGCGACTGGAACGGCTTCTCCAGGATCCCGTATACCAAGTGGACGGTGCCATCCTGCAGCCGAGACGGGGCTCAGTGGGTCGCCCACTCAGAGCCCCCAGAATTGGGCTCCTGAGTGGATGCCACGTCCCTGTTCACCCACAACTGCCAAGTGGCATACCTCGCTCTCGTCTCTGTGAATAAGGGACCCTTGAGGCTGGCATGGCCCCAGCTGGGACTAAATCCCCGGCTGACCGAGCCCCAGGATCCCCTATTTGCAGGGGCCATCAAATACTTTTGTCTTTCTAAACACATTCCACATTCAACCAGTGACTACTGGGCCCACTGTGAGCCAGTGCGGCCAGGACACTGGTTCCCTCCACCAACCTGAAGGTCACTGGGGACTGGGTTTGGGGGGTCATTGGTCAGATCAGCAGCCCAGCCTGAGGAGTCAGTGCCCTCTATAAAAGGAAGGAAATATCCTGTGGTTTGCTGACGGCCACACTGAGCTGTGGAGCCCCCCATGTTACATAGTCACCACCAGCCCGGCAGGAGGGGACCAAGCAGCCAGAGAGGGCTCCGTGGGTCTACGTGGTGCTGAAGGTCATGGGCAGATTCAGGAGGCAGGACGCTGGGGCTAGCTTCATCACACGCTATCGTGAGTGCACATGGGGATCGGGTGTGGAAAGTGCCTTTCGTACCTCTCTGGGCACCGTGGGTGCAGACCTATGTGGGTGGCTAATTTGCTTTTTGAGTTTGTGGAAAGCCGGTGAGCCACCCAGTGCAGAGGATGCCCAAAGCTCCAGCAGAGGCCCGTATACCTGGCCTGGAGCCTCTGGGCTGAGCACACACAGGCACTGGCCTCCCCTGTGAGGTTCTGGAGGGTTCTCTGCTCACCCTTGCCTCTGCACCGGGAAGCAACAACCTCCTGGAAGAACCTCTTGCGGCGCCAGCTCTGGCCCCTGGGGATGTCCGCTTCACCCCTCTCTGGGCTTCTGTTTCCTCACCTGGCAAACAGCCAGCCATTCTGTTTTCTCAGATTCAATATTTGTCTATTTGGCATCTATTAATTAGTTGCAGGGTCAAAGACACGGCCAGAGTCGTCTGCGCCTGCGCTGTCCTCCAACATTCACGCGTGTGTGAAAATCATATTCCCAACCCTCCAACGCATCCCAAGCCCGTATCCCTAGCCACCCCCTCCACCTGACTCTCACACCCCAGACCAATATTGGCCCAGCCCTAAATCACCCTAGGGCCAGGAACCAGGCAACTAGAGACCACCCAGCCACCCAGAGCCCACCAGAATTGTCTAAATGAAGCTGCTTGCCTGCCCTGCCTGGCCTTTCCCATGGAAGCCCCAAGAAAGCCTCAGGGCTGGGCTCTGCCCTGGCTCCTGTGTCTGCCTCCTGACCAAACTCAGGGCTCCCTGGTGGCCCTGCATGGCACAGGTGCCCCTCCTCCCGGGAAATGCAATAAATCTTTCAATGGCCCTGGCCTCTCCTGTGGTCACTCAGCCCCCCGGCATGGATTAAGACCTGGCCCTAACTGCCAGCCCCTGCCACTGCCACGCCAAGGCGTTACTTACACTAGACAAAAGGAGTCAAGGTGAACTAGAGTTAAAAGGGTTTCGTCTTCAAGGGGAAGGTGGGTTGCTTTTCCTAACAGGTGGGGGGACTCTTAAAGCAGCATAAGGAGCCTAGGGTTTTTTCAAGGTTTTGTGGCCGTGGGCTCCCAGACAGAATTGGTCAGGACTCACAGATCGTCTAGTTCCCATCCCCATTTTACAGATGGGCAAAGTGAGGTCCAGAGGAGGCAGGGACCTGCCCCGAGCCTCACAGCAAGCTGGCCACAGAGCCGGGTTGGAAAGCTGGGTCTCCTGGGTTCTGAATCCCACCTGACGTTGATGGGACCAGGAGGAGAGAGACACCCAGGAGCAAGGTCTAACCCAATGGGAGAGGCTCCAGCGCAAGCCCCGCATCCAGAAACCCCGTCAGCGCGTGTCGGCGAAGAGCTGCTTTTTTGAGGGCTCAGGGGCTGATAGCAGGGCTGGACCGTCCTGAGCACCCCAGCCCCGCCACTGCCTCTGGGCCACCCTCCTAGGCTTTCTCTGTCGTAGCTGGCCAGGCCTAGGCCCCAGACTTATCAGGACAGGAAAGGTACCATGACAATTGGTGCAGGTGGCATGCCCCACGCAGCCCATGCTCTCCTGGGTGCTCGGGCCACTCCTACCTCAATGAGGTAATCCTTGGGGTCGCAGGTGCCAAAGGGCCTCTTGAAAAGCAGGACCAGGCCTTCCGGAGTCCTCTGCACCTGCAGCAGCTGGTAGTCCTGCTGGGGATCCAGGTGGATCTGCCCGTTCTGGTCACTCCAGGCATCCTGCAGAGACAAGCACTGGGCTTCAGGCACGCAGGAGCCAAGCCGGGAGGATCCGCAGGGGAAGAGGGCGTTCCCTGGCAGAGCTCGGCGTCCCCCGGCAGAGCTCGGCGTCCCCCAGCAGAGCTCCACGTCCATTGCCTGCAGAGCTGGGGAGGCCGGGCCTCAGTCCCTGTGTCCTGGGGTTGGGGCTCCACTCGCACCTTCTATGTCCATTTCTGCCTGGAGACGGTGGCGTTGAGCCCCAACGGTGCTGCCCTCCTCTGCAGCCAGGAACCAGGGCTCTCGCTTGCCAGCCGGTCACAGGCTCTATGAGCCACGGGGGTTCTCAGGCCTGGGGGTCGGGACACTGAGCTTCTTAAGAAGGTGCCCGAGGCTCCCAAGGCCTCACCAGGATTGGGAACGAGGGCCTCAGGCCAGTGCTGCTCTCAATCAGGCAGGTGGGAGGGGTGCGGAGCCTCAGAAAGGGGAGAGTCGGGGACAGGGTGGGACATGAACTGGAAGGGAGAGAGGAACCAGGGCACCACAGTAAGGTGGGGATTGCTACCAGGTGCCCACCTTGCACTGGCACAACCCTGAGAACAAGCACTGCTTTGGTACTTTATGTGTGTGTGTGTGTGTGTAATTTTTTATTTTTGTTTGTAGAGATAGGGTCTCAGTCTCGCTATGTTGCCCAGGCTGGTTTTGAACTCCTGGCCTCAAGCGATCCTCCTGTCTAGCCCTCCTAAAGTGCTGGAATTACAGGCGTGAGCCACCACACTCAGCCCGAAGCACCACTTTAAACTCTGTGCCTAGGCACTGCTCCCCTCACCCTAGTCCCAGCCCTGCTTGGAGAAGGTAAACTGAGGCCCAGGGAGGAATCGGACCCGCTGCATTCTCGCAGGATGCGTCCTGGGATCTGGATCAGTGACCTCTGCCCTCCCCGCCCCCATCTGCTCCCCTTGCGCTGGGCCCTAAGGGACAGGGACATGGTGGCCCCAGGCCAGGTCACAGGGAAGAAGACCGCCAGGGAGACCCACTGAGAGACAGGGAAGAGTCTTCCCAGACGAACAGGCTGGCAGTAAGGACGTCGGGTTGTGTTTTTTAATCTTACATTCAGGGCTAACACATCTCTTCATTTCCTTGAGAAAAAAGAAATCTGCAAAAGATGTTGCCAAATTTTCCCTAGAGAAAAAAACCATGCAATGTAGCCCTGCTGGGGACACTGCCGGGGACACTGCCGGTTTGCCGAGAGACTCATTTTCAACAGAGGCAGAAAGTTTGCCTGTGATATTTTAGCTGGAAATCAAGCAGGTATTAGTTGAACATATTGCTTAGGGAGGAATAACAAGGCTGACATTTGTTTTCAAGGAACTTGTTGTGCAAATTAACCTTGCCAGGGCACAGAAAGGCAAAGTCACCTGGCTTCCTCTGGCTTCCCTAGCAGCCGGGAAAGGCAGGCAGGGGGACGCTGCCCAGAGAGGAGCAAATACTCCTGCATTCAGGGTGCCTCGGGCACAGTAATGAAGGACTCCAAACTGCCAGCGAAGGGGCTCAGCTGCCCCTCCAGACAGCTGACGGCTCAGAACCAGGGCTGTCCCAGGTATTTCTCAGCTGGCCCTGAGCCACAGAGTGTCTTTGTGCATGGGAGTCTGTGCAGCCCCGTGGGTCAGAGCAGGGCTCTTCCCAGGCAGCCCCTTCCACTTTACCTGGGTGGCCCTAAGCCTGACCGGTGACATGGGCAAGTGCCTCCTGGCTGTCGTGGGGATTGGAGGGGCAAGCTCAGCTCCAGAAACAGCAGCCACTGTCTGCCCTCATGAACTCACAAAAGCCAAAAAGGCAGAGAGGGACTGTCCGCCCTACCACCCCATGGTGACACCAAGGCACAGAGCTGTGGCCCGGTCGCCCCACACAGACTCCGCTCTGCTGGGTCCAGCTCTGCACTCACAGATAAAGCAAGCGCCTCCTGACTTGCAAAATAGAACTCTGTCAGCCCTCCTTTGTTTGTTTCTGTGGAGAGAGTTGAGTTTCATCCACAAAGAGGCCCTGGTGGCCAGTCCCATACTGGAAGGAAGGAGGGAGTGGGACACATGGTAGGCAGTGGGCTTCGCCCACTTCGGGGACCCCCTGCAGCTTGTGGAAGGGCCTAAAGTCCTCTCCAGTTTGAAGGGAAACTTCCCCTTTCTCCACCCTGTGGGACAAGAGTGGAGGTAAATTTGGAAGGAAGGGAGTCAAAACCCATCCCAACAGTTCCGACTGAGCCCTGCGGGCTTTGCTTCACGCCTGTGGGTGGGGGCAGGGTGTCTGCCCTGATCAGTAGGTCCATGGGCGCAAGCCCAGTGGGTCAGGCTGCATCCCATGGGTGTGCAGGCGCCACGCTGTGCCCGGCCATAAGCCACCACCTGGCCCACGTCAGTGGGCATGTGTGCTCTGGGTACGTGGAACTGGGCATTGTTTATAGGACCAGGGGTCGTGGGGTCTGTGCTCACGCACGTGTGGGGTGTGGAGTGGCAGGAGTCTGTGTGGTGTGTGCGTCCTCTGTATGCAGTTCCATTCCCTGGGATTGCTGGGTCCCGTGATCTGGGATGGGCAGTCAGGGACCATGGAAAGCATGTCTTTCCTATTTTGTCCTCAAATTGACATCCCCATGATGCCCAAGCTCGGGTGCAGACTTAACTCAGAGCAGAGTCAAACACTGAGAGGTGGCAGAAGACTTCCTGGGCTAAGGAGGGTGAGTGTAGAAAGACGGCCAGCTGGGGTGCCAGGTGGAGAAAGTTCTGGAGATCTAGCAGGGAGGACAGACTTACCGCAAAATAGGCAGTGTCCCCGTCGGTCCAGAGCACCACCAGGTCCGCGTTCTCAGGCTCGCCACGGTCGGACATCCCAAACAGGACGCCAGCCTCGAGCCGCCGCACCAGGAGCTGGAAGTCGATGGCCTCCTGGGCATAGCTGACGTTCCATGAGAGCTCCAGGGACCCCTCGGGGTCCAAGGGGATGTGGTAGGGCAGGCGGCTCTCAGTGGGAGCAGAGCCCTGCAGTGCGGCCACCAGGATGACCAGGAAGACGGCCACTGCCGTGCCGTACATGGAGGCCGCCTCCCGCACGCTGGGGCCAGGCAGGCTGGCCCAGTGACAGCAACGACCAGGGGCGTGCATGGCTAGGGTGAGCTCTCTGGTCCCACTTGGCCATTTATGCCCCAGTCCTGCATGGGGTGGGTCCAGGCAGCAAGGTTAATCACATTTGTCTGGTGGGGAATCCAATTGTCCCTCCCACAAGCGTGTGCCCCAGGCTAAGCGCTCTGCCTGCTGCCCTCCGCTAATTAGCACTAATGATACATGGACGTTGTCAGTGGGAGTTGAAGCAGACAGGCGGATGCTGTCCCTTCTGAGATGCCCCTGAAGAGCTGTCCCAAAAGCAGATCCCCCCTGCAGCCAAGAAGCCTTTCAGATGCCCTCTAGCGCGGAGCTGGCTGACTGCCTCACAGGCCGTCTGGTCCAGTCCCCAGTGGGGTGGTGTCTGTGCCACCTCCACCCACTGACCAGCAGGCTGAGGTCCGAGGAGCTGCTCCAGGCTGACGGTGAAGGATGGGCCCGTAGCCACTGCGGGCCTGGCCCAGCGAGCAGAGCCGTTTGTACAATACTAGCGGGTGGGCCCATTTCAAACCAAAAATAAGACAATCTCCAAATAGTCCCTGTGTTTAGACACTCTCTCCACGGCCTGCTGTTCCCACTTTTCTCTCCTCTCAATTTTCCCACAGTCTCCAGCTGGCACCACGGCTGCTCCAGAAGGCGTGAGAGCATTGCAGGGGGTGGGGGACATGGGCGTGGGGTGCATCTCTGGGGACAGATGGAACCGGAGGTGCACAGGGGATAGGCAGGCTGCTGGGTGCACTGCTGGGGGTGACGGCCTTGAAGGAAAAGAGGGTGAGTGATGGGCCTGCTCCCCGTCTCTGAAGCTCCCAAACCCACAGCTTCCTCTTGCCCAGAGCAGATCTGGCCTGAATCTGAACCCTCTCAGGGCAGCTGGCCCCAGCACTGCTTCTCCCACACCTGCCACAGGACCTCTGCTGTCATCCACCCGTGGGCCTGAGGGCCAGTGTCACCGCGGCACCACTCCCTCCTGTCCTTTCCTGCAGCAGACTGAGCGTGGCCGCCTCTAGGACATTCTGCTTGATCTCCCAGCTCCACCCCGCCAGGCTGGGTTGACAGACCTCTCCAGCGGAACCAGAAGCCTCCTCCCTTCCTTCCTTTTTTCTCCTCTTGTTTCTCCTTTCTTTAGAGAAACCCAGAGTCTAGCCTTAGGGGCACATTAATGTCATAGGCTGACATCGACATTTCAGCCCTCAAATATCCATGACGGCAGGTCCGGAGGCCAGTTCAGCTCTGAGCTCTGTGGCATGGAAAGGAATGACTGTGTCTTTGCATGAGCATGAAATTTCGAGAAAGTGCCAGTCTTCCCCTGGCCCTGGCAGGCGGTGCCTCTCCGCCCCACAGTGGCCAGGCCATCCTGCAATGCAAGTGCAGGCCATGAGCCCCTCCCCGCTGACTGCACCCGGAGGGGCACTGTTCACCCCCATCCGAAGCCCAGGCAGGTGAGGACCAAGTGTGTGAGCACCTGTGCAATGGAGCGTGGCCCTGGCGTGAAACTGACTCCCAGGCCAGGGGAAAGATGCTCTTGGGAGTTCTCTGCCGAGCCCCGGGAAGGGTCTCAGCCTCTGAAGGCCTGGCTTTCCCATCAGGACGTTCCACTTCCCTCGCCTGAGAGCACCTCGCCTCCATGACTCGGATTATTTCCGAAACCTCTTCGCCTGTGCCACATAAGCAGGTGTCTGGCATTGAGATAACAGCACATCCTGGACATTCACTCCTGGGATTGGGGAGCGGCCACAGCCAGCCGGTGATATGAAGAGCCTCCAGGGTGGGCAGGCACTGTGTTTCCAGCACGGATGACTAAAGCCGGCAGACGTGGAGGTAGGGGCCGGGGGCTCCACAGCACACCCAGCTCAGGGGTGAGCCCTCCCAGTGGCCTGCTGGTCACCCAGGTGGCCCCAGCTAGACAACAGGCTAAGCGAGCACAAGCTGGGGCCTGAGTTGTGGGGAGGGGACGCCTGTCTCCCCTCTGGGGTAGCGAGGCCCCAGGCGCTCCTCCTCCTCCTCCAGGGCTCTGGGGTCACAACCTGCTCCGCCCTCCTGAATCCGAAGCTGGCGTCCTCAGAGAAGCACTTTCCAGCCCAGCGCCTCCTCCCCATCTGCAGACGGAGGAAGTTGGATGACAAGGACAATTGATCCCTCCAGCTTCCTTCAACCCAGCGGTTCTGGGGGGTGAGAGGCAGCGAGGCCTGGGAGCCAGAGCCCCCGAAGCTGCCAGCCCTGAAGCGGCTCACCACACCTCCCAGCGTCGCTCCTCTCCTGGATACTCAAGACACCCACAGCCGCTGGGAGCCTCAGGGACGGACAGCAGGTGCGGTCTCGTCCACAGCAGAGTTATGCACACATGTTTATTTTTAACAGGAATCAAAAGATGTTTTCTTTATCCAACTCAAAACCAGCTTTCCTCTCGTATTTGACAGAAATGATTCAGCTGATTCTGAAATAATGATGACCAAGCCCTAGGGAGGAGCAGGAGACACGAGTCAGGCTGCACCAGGGCTTGCCCTGCTTTGCCCCCTCCATCCTGGCTGGCCTTGGGTGGCTGGGTGTGCGATCATCCCTGTCTCAGACACAGGAGAGGCAGCCTCAGAGAGGCCAGACAACAAACATGCCTGAGCTCACACAGCCCCCAGCGGCACAGGGCGGGCCAGTGCCTGGGTCAGGGACCCCAAAGAGGATGCCCTGAGCTGGAGGGGGTTGTACACCTTGGCAGCCAAGGTCAGAAAAATTCCACTGGAGTCAGGAGGAAGGGACACCCTGATGAGAAATGCAACCACAGAGAAAATCTGCAGAGGCTGGGGCCGGGCGGGAGGGAGCGGATCCAATTGGATGGCCTGTGGCTGTGCCCTTCCTTGCATTAATGGATTTTAAAAGGGAGCAATCCAACCCCAGGGTAAGGAAGCAGCGGTCAGCTCTCCTCCCGCCCTCACCCTCCTCGCAGGTGACACCTGCCTGCCAGGTGCTCTCTCAGGCGGGCACAGGCCTCTCTGTGGTGCCCCGAGGGGGGCCTTCCTCCCTGCTCCCACCCCAGCTGGCCCTGCTCTGGTGTCTGGGTGCACCTTGCCCTCCAGAGGTGGGGGTGGGGGTGGGGAAGGCTGGGGCGGCGCAAGGTGTCATGGCCACCGTGTCAGGAAATAAGCCACATTCCTGCTACTCAGCGCCTGGCTTCCCTCCAAGGTGCATCGACGGCTGACCTTATTTAGAACCAATTTCAGCGTTTTAATAAGCCCTTTGCTTTCCCGCATCTCTGTGATGCCATCGGCTTTGCTGCAATTCCCCATCGCCTCTGCCACGTGAGGCTGGCTCCCGCTGACGTCCTAACCTGGGGCAGTGAGAGCCCTGAGTGGAGTGACTGGGGCGCGGACCGGAGCTGGGTGGGTGAACAGGCCAGGGCACTCCCCAGCGACAACGGGGCCTGGCCACAGGACAGCACTATCCTTCACCTGTGGCTCAGGCTCTTAGGGACCTCCTGTTGGCAGGAAAAAGTCAACAATCAAGCTGATGGTGGTGCCTAGACCCGGCTTGTGATGGGACGGATTGGGAGCTACAGGGAGATGGTGACTCTGTCCACCACGGAGGCCATTCTAGGGCAGCACTGTCCCCTTGGGGAATGTGGGGCTGCTGGCCTACGTCCCTCCTTGTCCTGAGCATAGGGGCTGTGGTATGAAGGTTAAGAAGCACATTCTGGGCTGGGCACGGTGGCTCATACTTACAATCCCAGGACTTCGGGAGGCAGAGATGGGAGGATGGCTTGAACCTAGGAGTTCGAGACCAACCTGGGCAACATAGCATGAACCAGTCTGTACCAAACTAAAAATAAAAATAAAAACAAATTAGGCTTGGTGGCTCAAGGCTGTCGTCCCAGCTACTCAGGAGGCTGAGGCAGGAGGATCGCTTGAGCCCGGGAGTTCGAGGCTGCTGTGAGCCGTGACTGCACCATGGCACTCCAGCTTGAATGACAGAGCATGACCCTATCTCTCAACAAACAAACAAATAGCATATCCTGCCTGAGGAGGCAGAGGTGACACCACACCCCTCGTCTGCTCAGAAGTGTAGGAGGCCGTGAGAGTTTGAATGCAAGGGGCATCCCACGGCTCGAGATGCCCGGGGCTGGGGGCACTCAGCAGGGTGGCTACAGTGGGATCAGCATGAAGGCTGGGCTCGGGGCAGGTCACAGAGGTGCCCAGAGCACCACAAAAAGCCTTCCTGGCTACTGGACCAGAGGCGCCCACTGGCCCTGAAGCTCTGTGCCGAAACCAAGGGGTCACTGATCCCAGAAGGAGTTATAAACATCCAGACGTGCCTGAAAAACGCAGCGCAGAATTGCTTCCTCAAATATGACTACCGTTAACAGCTGATACGTCATCTTTCAGAACAGCTTTTCATTATCTGAAAATTTTTAGTTATTAATTTATTGCATAGTGTAAAATGTCCCGTCTTGACCACTGTAAGTGTGCAGTTCAGTGGTGTCAAGTGCATTCCTACTGCTGTGCAGTCATCACCACCGTCTGTCTCCAGAATGCCTCATCTTGCCAAACTGAAGTTCTGTCCCCACGAAACCAACAGCTCCTTAATCCCCCTCCCCCAGCCCGGGCACCTGCCATTCTGCTTTCTGTCTCTAGGATTTTGATGACTCTGAGACCACATACACATAGCATCATACAGGATTCGTCCTTTGTGTCTGGTCTGTTTCACTGAGGGTACTACCCTCAAGATTCATCCAGGTTGCAGTGTGTGTCAGAGCTTCCTTGCCTTTTAAGGCAAGAAAGGAGTCTGTTGTGTGAATGACCACACTAGGTTTGTTCATCATCAGTAGATGGACACTTGGGTTGTTTCCATCTTTTAGCTGTTGTGAATCATGCTGGTGGGTGTGCAAATGCCTCTTTGAATCGTGCTGTCAGTTCCTTTGAGTGTGTCCCCAGAAATGGCATGGATGCACCCTGTGAGAATTCTACTTTTAATTTTGAGGAGCCATCACCGTTTGCACACACTGTCCTGTACACACTGTCCTGCCCCTGCTGTTTTCCACACGCAGGTTGGATATATATCGAGTACTCATGCTTAGTGCTGCCTCTCCCTTTGACAGCTCTCAAGTGTCCCACTGTATGCATGGTCTCTGATTTATTTATCCAGCTCCTCATTGATAAATATGTGGGTTGTTTGCTTCTTAAACTATGAGTGACAGTGGTGTGACTCTCACTCTTGTCTGCCAACCCCCAGGCACTTGTATCCACGGTTCTTTAGGATCAGTCCCTAGAGCTGGGGCTGTGCAGACAGGAGCATCAGGCTCCCTTATTGAAATCAACCCCCAGGTTCAAAAGGCCATGGTCAAGGGGGCTGCTCAGATGCTGGCTGTTATCCACCAACCAAAGGCACAACTGCCGCTGTGGAACAAATAGTTTCTAACAGGTGAGTAGGTTCAAACCCTGTTGATGGGCCAAATTAGCTATTGGATGAGGCAGCCTCCCTCCAGCTACAATCAAATGCATCACATACACAAACACAAATTCAATCAAGCCTAAGCCTTACCATCTGCTTTTCAAAGATGAGACTTTGGAAACGAGCAGGTCTCTGTGCCCGGGGGCCTCTGACATTCACAAAGTAAGAAACGGGCAGCGATCTGCACACCCTGATCCAATTTTCCGTCTGCTGATCAAGTTATGGAGAGACTTGGCCCCATAAGGCCCTGGGGAAAGGGCAAATTAAAATGACCAGGACAGAGATGGTCTGTGTCACGTAGGAGGTGAGGGGGTAGCATGAGCTACAGTGCTGATGAGGATATCTCTCTGGGTGGCACTGGTCAATATCTGGAGCGACAGGATGTCTTGGAAGGGCTGGCATTTCCAAAGGCCTGTTTGGTCCCAGGAGAACAGGCCTGGGATTGAAGTGTCTCAGCATGGTAAGATGGCCAAGGTCACTGATATGGTTTGGATCTGTGTCCCTACCCAAATCTCATGTTGAATTATAATTCCCAGTATTGGGGAAGGGACCAGTGGGAGGTAATTGAATCATGGGGGCAGGTCTTTCCTCTGCTGTTCTCGTGATAATGAATAAGTCTTGTGAGATCTGATGGTTTTATAAAAGGGAGTTCCCCTTCACATGCTCTCTTGCCTGCTGCCATGTAAAATGTGACTTTGCTCCCCCTTCGCCTTCTGCCATGATTCTGAGGCCTCCCCAGCTAAGTGGAACTGTGAGTCCATTAAACCTCATTTTTTTTTTTTTTTAATAAATTACCCAGGCTTGGGTATGTCTTTATTAGCAGTGTGAGAACAGACTAATACACTGTCCTTGTGATAGTGAGTGAGTTATCTTTTTTTTTTTCTAAGACGGGGTTTCACCATGTTGGTCAGGCTGGTCTTGAACTCCCGACCTCAGGTGATCCGCCCGCCTTGGCCCCCAAAGTGCTTGGATTACAGGCGTGAGACACCACGCCCGGCCTTGAGTGAGTTCTCATAAGGTCTGGTTGTTTAAAAGTGTGCAGCACTTCCCTCCTCTCTCTCTCCTCCCTCCATGTGAAGATATGCTTGCCTCCCTTTCACCTTCCACCATGATTGTAACTTTCCTGAGGCCTTCCCAACCATGCTTTCTGTACAGCCTACAGAACTGTGAGTAAATTAAACCTCTTTTCTTTATACGTTACCCAGTCTCAGGTAGTTCTTTATAGCAGTGTGAGAATGAACTAATATAAAAAATTGGTACCAGAGAAGTGGGCCATTGCCATAAAGATATCTAAAAATGTGGAAGTGACTTTGCAACTGGGTAATGGGCAAGAAATTGGAACAGCTTGGAGGGCTCAGAAGAAGGCAAGAAGATGAGGGAAAGTTTAGAACTTCCTAGAGACCCGTCGAATGGTTTTGACCAAAATATTGATGATATTGATATGGACAGACAAGGCCGGGCTGATGAGGTCTCAAATGGAGATGAGGAACTTATTGGGAACTAGAGTAAAGGTCACTCTTGCTATGCTTTAGCAAAGACACTGGTGGCACTGTGCCCCTGCTCTAGAATTCTGTTGAACTTTAAACTCGAAAGAGATGATTTAGTGTACCTGGTGGAAGAAATTTCTAAGCAGCAAAGCATCCAAGACATAACTTGGCTGCTTCTAATAGCATATGCTTATATGTATTCACAAAGAGATGGTCTCAAATTGGAACTTATATTTAAAAGGAAAGCAAAGCATAAAAGTTTGGGAAATTTGCAGCCTAACTATGTGGTAGAAAAGCAAAATCATTTTCTGAGGAGGAATTCAAGGTTGCAGAAATTTGCATAAGAGAAGCCAAATGTTAATAGCCGAGACTATGGGGAAAATGCCTCCAGGGCATTTCAGAGACCTTTGAGGCGGCCCCTCCCATCACAGGCCTGGAGGCCAAGGAGGGAAACATAGTGGATCAGGCCAGGGCCCTGCTGCTCTGTGCAGCCTCTGGACATGGTGCCCTGCATCCTAGCTACTCCAGCTCCAGCTGTGGCTAAAAGGGGTCAAGGTACAGTTTGGCCATTGCTTCAGAGGGTGCAAGCCCCAAGTCTTGGTGGCTTCCATGTGGTGTTAGGCCTGTGTACGCACAGAAGGTAAGAATTGAGGCTTAGGAACCTTTGCCTAGATTTCAGAGGATGTATGGAAATGTCTGGATGTCCAGGCAGAAGTCTGCTGCAAAAGTGGAGCCCTCATGGAGAACTTCTACTACGGTAGCACAGAGGGGAAATGTGGGGTTGAAGGCCCCACACAGCGTTCCCACCAGGGTATTGCCTAGTGGATCTGTGAAAAGAGGTCCACCATTCTCCAGACCCCAGAATGGTAGATCCACTGACAGCTTGCACCATGCACCTGGAAAAGCTGCAGACACTCGATGCCAGTCTGTGAAAGCAGCTGCGGGGGCTTTGCCCTGCAGAACCACAGGGATGGAACTGTCTAAAGCCTTGAGAACCCACTCCTTGCATCAGTGTTGTCTAGATGTGAGACATGGAGTCAAAGGAGTTATTTTGGAGTCTTAAGAGTTAATGACTGCCATGCCAGGTTTTGGACTTGAATGGGGCCTGTAGCCCCTTTGTTTTGGCCAATTTCTCCCCTTTGGAATGGGAGAATTTATCCAATGCCTGTACCCCCTTGTCTCATGGAAGTAACTAGCTTGTTTTTTATTTTACAGGCTCATAGGAACAAGGACTTGCCTTGTCTTAGATGAGACTTTGGACTTGAACTTTTGAGTTAATGCTGGAATGAGTTAAGACTTTGGGGGACTGTTAGGAAGGCATGATTTGTTTTGAAATGTGAGAAAGACATGAGACTTTGGATAGGGGCCAGGGTGGAATTATATGGTTTGGCTCTGTGCTCCCACTCAAATCTCATGTTGAATTATAATCCTCAGTGTTGGTGGAGGGACGTGGTGGGAGGTGATTGAATCATGGGAGTGGATTTCCCCCTTGCTATTCTTGTGATAGTGAGTTCTTATGAGATCTGGTTGTTGAAAAGTGTGTAGCACTAACCCCCTTCACTCTCTCTCTCCTGTTGCTGTATGAATATGTGCCTGCTTCCCATTCACCTTCCACCATAATTGTAAGTTTCCCGAGGCCTCCCCACCCATGCCTCTTGTACAGCCTGTGGAACTGTGAGTCAATTAAACCTCTATTATTTATAAACTCCCCAGTCCCAGGTAGTGAGAACAGACTCATACAGTCACTCTGTGGTCATTGCTAAGGGTTCTTATTCCATTCCAGGTTCTTGTAGATAGTCACCTCTTGCAGAATCCCTAGGGCCAATCTCTTTGTCTAGTCTCGTTGATGTTGTCACCCTTTTGACATAAGTCATCTGTTGCCATTAACGCTACATTAATATGGAATACGAGGGAGTCTGTTGACTGACTGATTGATTGATTGAAACAAAAACAAAGTATTTCTCCATTGTCCAGGCTGGAGTACAATGGTGCAATCATAGCTCACTGTAGCCTTAACCTCCTGGGCTCAAGCAATCCTACTGCCTCCACCTCCCGAGTAGCTGGGATGACAGGTGTAAGTCACTGTGCCTGGCTAATTTTCCAAAATTTTTGTAGAGATGGGGTCTCACGATGTTTCTCAGGCTGATCTCAAACTCCCGGCTCCTCCCACCTCAGCCTCCCAAAGCACTGGGATGACAGGTGTGAGCCACCATGCCCAGCCTAACCAAAATATCAACCAGCTTTTCCCACATTTGTACAGATAGTAGCTACAGGGCCAGCATCTTGAGGGGCAAAAGGGGAGCTCTGGGCAAACTGTAGGCTCTAGTCAGAGAGAAAATGTCACATCCCAGCTCAGACAACGGCCCAGGAGTTGTCCACTATGTTTGTGGCCTAAGCATTGTATCTGTCCGCTCTCACACTGCTATAAAGACATACCTGAGACTGGGTAACTTATAAAAGAAAGAGGTTTAATTGACTCACAGTTTCACATGGCTGGAGAGGTCTTAGGAAACTTACAGTCATGCTGGGAAGCGAGAGTGAGGCAAAGGCATGTCTTACATGCCGGCAGGTGAGAGACAGTGAACAAGTGAAGGGGAAAGAGCCCCTTATAAAACCATCAGATCTCATGAGAACTCACTCACTATCACAAGAACAGCATGGAGGAACTGCCCCCATGATCCAGTCACCTCCCACCAAGTCCCGCCCTCAACACATGGGGATTATGGGGATTACGATTCGAGATGAGATTTGGGTGGGGCCACAGAGCCAAACCATGTTAAGCATCTTGAGTATCTTCTGTTGTGTGGTCTCAGAATGTCAAGCAGATCCAAGTTTTAGTCTCAACCCAAAAGCATCATTCAAATGAAAGAATGCTACATCTTGGTGGTGGCTGCTCCATCCAGAGGACCTGCCAGTGCCTCACCTGTCCTGAAGAAGTGTTCCTTGGGCATCCAAGTGAATGCCCTTCAGGGTGTGTTCAATGATATTCTTGGGCTTCAGTCAAATGGCAAACAAAGCATATCCCCAACCCCCATCAAAATCTCACAGTGTCAGAAAAATATTTTTAAAAGAAAAAAAATTCTAAAAAGATTGATTGAAAAAAAACAAGATCCACTAAAAGCCTTTTTGGTGGATCAGACTTAGGTACAAATCACAGAAAGATGCAAAGAAACAACGTTGGAGGAAACCACACCCCAGAAGGTGTTCTGAGATGGTGGCAGAGGCAGCCTGTGGCTCCACAGTCATGGCCAGGGTGGGTGGATGACAGTCAGGGTGATAGGTTGAGTTGTTGCGTTGGGATCAGCAACTTGAACATCTGCTCCTTCCTGCCATGATGGGCAGCAGGGAGCCTCTGAGCCCTTAGGCTGAGCAGAGTGGTCACCATAGCAGGGCAGTGACCAGAGGGCTACTGACCTCAATGAAAGACAGGGACTCGCAACCCAAGGAGAGTGACTCCCTGCTGCTCAGCTGGTTGCATATTCTGCGCCATCTTCCATCAGAGGCACGGGAGCAGATACAGCAGTGGCAAACAAACAGGGGCTCGTGAGTACAGACAGACATAGGCATGCTGCCCACAGGTCCAGGCGTGTAGGAAAAACAACCCCACAAAAGAGAGACATCATCTTAGAAACAGAAACTCTGATGCCCAGGGAAGCAGCATTGATTGAGTCAACAGAAGAAGACTTTTAAAAATAAGTATAATTACTATCCTTAGAGAGATAAGAGAGGTTATCTATTCATGAAGCAAGAATGGGCTTTTATATAAAAGAACTAATTAGAGATCATGGAAATTTAAAATAGATGGGCTGAAACGCAGAAAGAGACAGATGAGGAGCAAATTAGTAAGCAGGAAGATCAGGCGGGCACTGCTCAAGGAACTCAGCTTAAAGGGAAAAGTGGAGGAAATGAGAGGGAAAAGATGGGAGATCTGGGGAAGCTTTGAGTGTCCCTGCCTGGGGAGTGGACATCTTCAAAGCATGGAGCAGCCAAGAGGAAGAAAGAAACTGGCCAGACATCCCAGAGCCGCAGGAAGACATTGGTCTTCAGTCAATGAACCCACCAGGTGCTGCACAGAGCAAATGCAAACAGGCCCACAACAGACACAATGTGGCTGTTGCCTGTTAACTGAAAACAGAGGGAGGACTGTGATGCTTCCAGAGAGTGAGAGAGCAAGAGCCTCGACGGCTAAAGTGAGAGTGAGGCAAGTGGAGACGGTCCCCACAGAGGAGGAACTAGACCCACGTCAGCCTTCTTAGTGGCAGCATTGGGTGACAGGAGACCATGGATCCCTCATGCAAAGTTGTGAGAGGAAATGCTGTGGAGTCTGCCATTCCAAACCCAGCATTCTAGCTTGAGAGCAAAAGGAAACATTCAAACATGCAAGGGCTTCGCAATTTTATCACTATATTCCTTTCTGAGAGAATTACTCAAGGGTATATTCTAAGAAAACAAAAATCTTAACCCAAGGAAGAGGAAGCCCAGGGACAGAGGAAATAGGGAGAGAAAAAAAAAAAAACAGAACAAAACATAACAAAACAAAAAACCTTTAAAATGTGGAGTTAAGTCTAATTTTGTTACTCTCATAGTAGATTCTCCCTTATCCACAGTTTCACTTTCTGAGGTTTCAGTTACCAGATGTCAACAGGGGTCCAAAAACATTACATGGAACATTCCAGACGTAAACAATTCATAAGTTTTAGACTGTGTGTTGTTCTGAGTGTTGTGATGAAATCTTGCACTGTCCTTCTCTGCTACATCCTGCACATGTCCATTGTCTCCACACTTGTCTGTGCTGCTGGCCTGTTAGTTGCTTAGTAGATGTCTTGGTGATGAGAACGACCGCCCATGGTGCAGTGCTCATGTTCACGTAATCCTTATTTTACTCAGTAATGGTCCCAATGGACAAGAGCAGTGAGGCTGGCCATTTGCATGCCAAAAAGAAGCCGTAAAGTTCTGTCTTTAAGTGAAAAGGTGAAAGTTCTTAATAAGGAAAGAAAAGAATCATATGCTGAGGTTGCTAAGATGTATGGTAAGAACAAATCTGTTAGCTATGAAACAGTGAAGGAGGGCCAGGGGTGGTGGCTCATGCCTGTAATCCCAGCACTTTGGGAGGCGAAGGCAGTGGATCACTTGAGGCCAGGAGTTCAAGACCAGCCTGGCCAACATGGTGAAACCCCATCTCTACTAAAAATACAAAAAATTAGCCAGGTGTGGTGGCGTGTGCCTGAAGCCTCAGCTACTAAGGAGGCTGAGGCAGGAGAATCGCTTGAACCCAGGAGGCTGAGGTTTCAGTGAGCTGAGATGATACCACTGCACATCAGCCTGGGTAACAGAGCGAGACTCCATCTTAAAAAATAAAAATAGTGACGGAAGAAAAAGATATTCTCCATGCTTAGTATCTATAGAGCTCAGCCCTATCTGAGGTTCCAGGCATCCAATGGGGTGAGAGGAATTACCCTATTGCCTTCTTTGTTTTATGAAATTTTTGAAACACAGGAAAGATATAGAGAATTTTGAGCAATATTCATCTGCTCACCTCCCGATCTGCCATGTGTTTATTTGCTTAATTTTTTCTTAATCACAGATTCCATTAAGCCCCTTCTGTGCTTCTCAAACAGAACTATGTTTTCATCAGTTGTCTAATTGGGTTATGGTAATGGGAGCAAAAACTTTGATTTTAAAATAATGTTTATTGTGTATGCGGCCAACTTGCTACACTTGTAATTGTGCTAATAAGTTTTCATTGGGTTTGCTTGAGTTTACAGAGTGGAATTTTCCAAGTGTCGGTGAGCAATCACAGAACTGCCTCCTCTGGTTCAATATTCGTGTCTTTCATTTCCGCTTCTGTCTCATGGGTTCGTCTGCCCTCCTCCCTTGCTGTGGCTGATACGCTGGCTGGGAGGCAGGGCTCAGCTGCTGCCTCCTGGAGTTTCCCATGTGCGGGATGCCTGCGGTAGGTGCTATTCAGTCCCCATCAGCCAGCTAGTGAGTTTCTCCACGTCTTTAAATCATCAATGGTGCTGACTTTGATTAGCTGTTTTCTCAGCATCTGTCAAGATGCTTCTCAGCCTTTCTGTTAATATAGACTTGTGGTTCTCAAATTTTGTGGCTTTAAGACTCTTTTGCCTTCCTAAAAATTATTAAAGACGCTAAAAAGAAAGCCAAGCACCATATGTTCTCACTCATAGGTGGGTGTTGAACAACGAGAACACGTGGACTCAGGGAGAGGAGCATCACACACAGGAGACAGTTGCGGCAGGTAGGCGAGAGACAACGGGGGGATAGGGAGGGAGGGGAGGGTGGGGAGGGATAACATGAGGAGAAATGCCAGATACAGTATGCACCAAAAGTAAAATAAATTTAAAAAAAAAAAAACAGTTTATACAAACTCTACAAAGTTTGTAAAAACTTTTGTTTGTATAAACTTTTGTTTATTTATACAAACTCTACAAAGTTTTGCTGAGGGCTAACAAAAATAGAAATTCTAAATAAATAAAGATAAAAATTCCAGCCGGGCGTGGTGGCTCATGCCTGTAATCCCAGCGCTTTGGGAGGCTGAGGCAGGTGGATTGCCTGAGCTCAGGAGATCGCGACCAGCCTGGGCAACATGGTAAAACCTCGTCTCTACTAAAAAAAAATGCAAAAAATTAGCTGAGCATGGCGGCATGCGCCTGTAGTCCCAGCTACTCGGGAGGCTAAGAAAAAGAGAATTGCTTGAACCCAGGAGGCAGAGGTTGCAGTTAGCCAAGATCATGCCACTGCACTCCAGCCTGGGCAACAGAGCGAGACTTTGTGTCAAAAAAAAAAAATCCCAGTCCTTAATGGGAAGACCCTGTAATGTGGTAAAAGTCAGATCCTGCTGCGTGGATTCTGAGGTCTATGCCTTCTGCATTGAAACATCCCTGAAACAGACACATGTTACAGTCAAGGGCATATCTCAGCTTCACTGGCAGCATGTTTTTCCTTCCCAGTAGTAAATACAATAATAATTTATCTGAAAAGAAATGATGTCTGAGTTAATATGTACTTTATGCCCCTTAGCTTATTCTTTCTGTATGCCAACCTGCAAGTAGTATTAGTGTGATTATTACTCCATATTACAGGTAACAAAGCTGAGAGAGAAGTTGAGCAGCTGTCACACAGCTAGGGAGTGGCAGAGCTGGGATTCGAACCCGGGTGGTCTGGTCCTGGAGCCTCTGCCGCTCTGCTCCACCTCTCAAAGGGGCGAATTTCTTCAAAGTCATCTAGAGTTCAATCCAATCTCAATTAAAGCCCCCAAAGGTAAAAGAACATGGACTGGGCTCTCGACCTAGTAACAAGCACTCCACAGAACTGTGGTGGCTGCAATAGTCATGCGCAGTGAAGGGACAGATGAGTTGATGTATAGGGTGGCCTGGGCCAGACGCGGAGCCCGTGGGTAGGAATGCAACGTGTGGTTGAATGCAGGTTGCACCTCAATTGGGAAGGGGGTGATAATGGGTTATTCATGTGTCAAAACAAAATAAAGACAAAAGACAGTTAAACCTGTAGCTCACATCATACCCACAAAAATTCTAGATGGGTTAAAAACCAAACATAAAAATCAGAGCGTTTGGCTGGGTGAGGTGGCTCACGCCTGTAATCCCTAGCACTCTGGGAGGCCGAGGCAGGTGGATTGCCTGAGGTCATGAGTTTGAGACCAGCCTGGCCAACATGATGAAATACTTTCTCTACTAAAAAAAATACAAAAAATTAGCTGGGAGTGGTGGCAGGTGCCTGTAATCCCAGCTACTCGGGAGCCTGAGGCAAAGAATCTCTTGAACCTGGGAGGCGGAGGTTGCAGTGAGCTGAGACTGCACCATTGCACTCCAGCCTGAGTGATAAGAGCAAAACTCCATGTAAAAAAAAAAAAAAAAAAAAAATCAGAGCATCTACAGATGACTATGAAGATGCAGAGACACAGGAATGGGGAAAACCAGGCAAACGGAGGTATGTGAAAGCACTCTTGCCAGCAGGCAGCAAACACCAAGTCTACCCACGAGAGGTCATTGTCTACCCAGCGGGTTGGAAGGAACCGTACAGATTGGTAACATCCAGGATGGTGAGGATGCAGGGAGAGGGTCCCTGTCCTGCGTGGCTGGGAGGAGGGTCCCAGGAGGAAACTAACGGGTCATTCAAACTAAGACACCCAAGAGAGTTTAATAAGTAGGTGCTTTACAAGGAGGGAACCGGGAGAGAAAGCCACAGGTGAAGGTTGATAACTGATGTTGTTACACACTCCTGAGTCTGAAGGGACGAGGGAGAAGTTTGTGACCTGGGAGGAGAGACCTGGGTCAAGAGATCCACCCCTACTACACATGACCCCACAGAGAGGGAGCCAGGGCTGCGATGGCCCCATCCCCTTCCTCCCTCCCTCCCATTGGCCATGCCCAGGAGTAGGCTGGAAGGCCCAGGAGCTGGTCAGTGACATCCGCATGGGACAGGTGCCTGGGCAAAAAGCAGCTATTATTCCTTTATTACCTACGTGGCTCAGGAACCCATTTCCACAGCTTTCCACCCACTCTCGTGAGCTGCAAGCCACCACGGGGAAAGGAGGCAGGCTGTGTTTCGGGGGAGGGGAGGCTATTCAACCCCAGGAATGTCCATGCTGGCCCAAGCCCCTGAAACCCAGCCCTGCCCACCACACAGAGATACAAGGCTCTCCAGACAGAGGGCCTCCAATGGAGGGGCATGGGGCAATGGGGCGCCCTCCCCAGCTACTCCAAGGGGAAAACGACAGCTCCCAAATGTGACAGGGTTCCAGAGCACACAGGACACGTGCTATTTGTTTGGCGGTGGTATACCTACCCTGACTTCTCACCAAAGCACTCGAGCCAGGAGGCGCCGAGCCGGCCTTGGGAAGGGCAGGGTGCCTCGTGTGTGACTGTGGCTTTCCTAACGAGAACAGTGCCCAAGGGCCATTTCCCCACACAAAGCCAGGCTGCACCCCAGGCTTTCAGAAGGGGGCCCGTGAGGGGTACCAGAAGCTCTACTAGAGAGAGTGGTCACCCATCTCTGTAACATGCTGAGCTCTGATCCCATTTCAGGGCAACAGTGGTCAATGATGAGACTAAGGAAGGTGGTGGAGGGAAGGGGCTGAGAGGCTCCGTGGTGAGGGCTGGGCGTTTCCTGGCTGGTTCTCCCCGTCCCTGCCACGCTGCCTGCTGTGATACTGGGAGCAGCTCAGTGGCAGGGACAGGCATCAGCTGGCTTGCTTTGGAGGCACTAGGCCACCCTGCTTGGCAGCCTCCCTGCAGCTTGTGCTTGCTAATTTCCCTCCAGATGTTCTCCCCAAAGCCTCAGGCACCCACTGCTTCCACCTCAGCCCCCAAAGTCAGAGCATTGCCAAGGAAAAGACCAAGAAGGCAGAGGCCTTCCTAGCCAGGCAAGGAGGGATGTCCTGCAGGGTGGATCCTCAGTGGGGCTCCCCAGAGAGTCCACCAGGCTCCCCAGAGAATCTACTGGGCCATCAGGGGGCAGGCACCACAGCAGGGGGCCGAGGGTGGAAGGCCAGCCTGCACTGCTGTGGACAGCTCAGCCTCCTGGCTCCATCAGGGCTATGGAGACTGTCTGGCCAAGGCCCCTCCCATGTCCCCCACCCACCCACCTAAGTTCTTCTGGATGAAGCTGGCAAGATGGGGACTCCTGACACCAGTACCCAGTGGCAGGAGGTGGGAGCATCAGGAGGAAGAGGTGGGATTTGGGGTACAAAAGCAAAGGTGTGGGATTTGGGTACAAAAGCAGAGGGCAGTACCTGCTGCTGGGACAGGCACAGGCTTTTCCTCCAGCTCCTGCCTGCAAAGCTTCATGCTGGGTCAAGACGCCAGAGGATCACCCTCGCCACCACCTTGCATGGTTCCACACCACACATGGAGAAAATGAGGCTTGGGGAGGCTGAGAGAAGGGTCGTGTTCATCTACCCAGAAATCAGGGGGCCAGGATGGAGCCCCATTCTGCCGGACTCCAAGCCCATATGTTCCCGCTGTGCTGCCATGGGGCAGAGGAGCTGAGCTGTGTGGGCACTCCCAGATCTACATCCCCAGGCCCCAAATCTGGGTGCCCCCAATTGTGGGCCTGACCCTGGGTGGGCCTGGAGATGGCGGCAGCTCCACTAGGCCATCCACCCTCAGGGGGCAAGACAGTTACTGTCCTGTTCATTCCTGCATCCCAGCACCCAATGCTCTCCCTGCACATAGTAGGTGCTCGATAAATGTGTGAGTCAGTCTGACTCAGCCCCTCGGGTTAAGGGGTTCATGTTCAAATAGATTCAAACAAACCGTTGCAGAAAAAGCAGCATTAGAATTTAATCAACGCATTGTATGCTGCCTTTGACCCTCCCTGTCTCCCAGAGGCTGCAACATTCTAGCTGTGCCTTGCAGGGTGTGTAGGAGTTTGTGGGGTGGGGACGGGTAGGAAGGGCACCTCTGGCAGAGGGGCCAGCCTGCCAAAGGCAGTGAGGAGTGAGCATTTGGAAACAGCTGGTCTGGGCATAGCTGGAGTAACAAGCCTGGGGACGGTTGTGGGGACTCAAATGGTGGCCGCCGGGCAGACACCATCCTGGGGGTGAAGAGGAGCAGCCAAGGGGCTCGTGCAGCGGACGCTACCCTGGGTGAGGGCGCTACCCTGGGGCGGGGTATGGGGAGGGTGCGGAGAGGGAGGCTGGGGGCTAGAGGCCGCCCTCTTCAGGCTAGGGCCTCATGCCAGGGTCCAAGCGTCCTCAGGGCAGATAGGCTGAGTCGGACTCTGCTCCTTCTCCAGGGAGCCAGTGGTGCAGGGAAGGAGGGTCTGGGCCAGTGCTCACCACTGAACTGTTCATTATCTCTACACCCCAGACTCCCCCTCAGTCCAATCACCACAGCCAGTGGTCTCAGTGTGGGTTTTCCAGAGTAGGGGGCGGCCCTGCTGCCTGCCACGTCTTGTCTGGGTGGCTGCCAATCTCGGGCCATCTGTGTGTGCAGCGGATGCTGCATCGGACTCCACAGAGCCGCAGGCAGACGCTTTCTCACTCCAGCGTCTTTCATTCATTCAACAAACAGCTGCTGTGGCTGGTGCTGGGAGACAGCAGACAGGCACGAAGACAACAGGAGGCACGAAGCCCCTGCTCTCATGGATGTGCCATTCCAGGACAGAGGGGCAGAGAATGAGGGGCCCAACAGACGAGGCTGTGCCCCCTCCCCTTCCCGCAGTCTGCAGCAGATTGTACCACGGCCAGGCCTCTCTCCCATTTCACAGCGTGAGGCTAGCCCGGCAGCAGGGCTCATCTGCTCATGCACAGACCCATAGCTGATGCTCTTTCTGCTTCCCCAAGCCAGCCAGGCGGCGAGGGAGGCGGCATCCAGGCCAGGGCAGAAGGGGCCTGGGCCTCCCATGGCTCCCACCACCTCTGGGTGGCACAGCGCTGGCCTCATGTCCTCACTCTGCCCCGACCACCTGCTTCCCCATGATTACCCCTGCCGTTCTTCTTTCTCCCCTCCCACGCCCTCCTCCTCCTCACCCCCATCCGAATCTGCCATTATTAGGCAGGCTCTGGGACTGCAGGCTTGGATAGATTTGGAAGGGCGAGCAATGGGTAAGTCCTCAGTTTCATTCTTTGTGCCCAAGAGGAGACCATGTCTGTGAGGTGCGTCTTGGGTGGCAGAGCTGCCCCATGGGTGCTCTAGAGACTCTGTCCTGAGGCGAGGAACTGCTCTGCACGGCTGAAGTGAAAGTCTGGCGTGTCAGTCCGGCATGACATTTTCTCGTCATGTCCTGACGCTGGCCTGTGTCAGTCACAGTGGGTGTTCTCTTCCACCCTTTTATTAAAACAAACAGCATTCAGCACTGTTTGCAACCCTGTGCTCATAGAAGCAGAAAGGTTATGGGAAGATTGCTTCAATATTAGGTTCCCCTCGTCCAGACAGGCAATCTCAGACTTTTATTTCTTATTTTCTAGTGAAACAGACTGAGGGTCACACCCCAGGCATAGGACAGGTCGGGGTGGACTTCGGATTCGGATGGGTCCTGGCCTCGGGCATCCTGGGGCAGGCCATTCACTTTCTCTAAGTCTCAGTTTCTTTACTGTAAATCTGGTAAAATGAATGAATCGTTCCTGTCTCCCAGGGCCCCCGGGACAGTTCAATGGGAATAAGCACAAGACAAATGCTAGCTATCAGCCCGGGCGGTCCCCGTCCCGCTCCGCCCGCCTCAGGAGGCCGTCCCATCAACCTTTGAACCCCCCACCTCCCTCTGAGCTTGTGATGATGAGGACTCTTGTCTCTGTCTTTGCGCCCACAGTATGTGAGGGAATGAATGAACGAATGTAGGCATGGCCTGCATTTGCTCAAGCTGTGAAGAAGTGCTTTGGCTGAGAAAGTAAAACCCAGATTAGGAGTACTCTCTGTTAATGCTTCTCTGGAGTAAAAAAATCCCTGAGATGGAGGAAGGCTCTGAAACAATAAATCCTCCATCTCTCCCATCTCATTTCTCCTCCGCTGTGCAGCAGGATTTGTCAGGATGATCCGTGACTCACAGACGGAGCTGGGAGAGACCCCTTGACGGGTCCCCGAGAGCCTCTCAGCACCATCTCCTCCTCATCCATCATCTGCGACGATTCCTAAAGAATGAACACATCAAGCTTGCTGTCACAACGTTTTAAAATGTTGCAGTAATTAACAACCACCAGTAATTTCTTTTCAAACAGATGAGGCTGTCTTTTCAAACCAGGGCAATGGAAACACCCCCCACGCCACACACCTGAGCCCTCGCACGCCCTCCCACTCTGTCCGCCGGCACGCTCGCTTGTCTAACCGTCTCCGTCTCTGTTGCACACTTTGGTACCTCGTCATTCACCTGGGCCCATCTAAAGGACGTCCACTCTAACAGCCCCTGGATGCGAGGCGCACTCTGCCTATTCAACATCACAGAGTAATCACAGTGACTTGCAGCTGCCCAGCCCTCAGTCATTTCTTTTTTTAAAAAAAATGCATCTCTTCTCTAAATGGGCTTGACCTTGACCTGCACAGATCATCTGGAGCTGAGTGGACACAGGTTCTGTGACACAAACGGATCAAAGGGGCTGTCGCTGGGTCCAATCAACTGCAGAGCCTCTCATGGCTGCAGGCTAAGAAGAGGAAAGAATTCAACGACCAAACAAAGGTTAATCTGCTGCAGCCACTTCAACAGTTTGGCCTGGCACCGATACGAGGAAGAGGACCCTCCGTCAGTGTGCTGAGATCCACCGAGCAGCTGAATGGAGGTCGGTGCTGGGGGCTGGGGGGGCACCCACACAGACCAGCGAGCAGCTGCCCTTCTGGAATCTCAGACTTCCAACATGGAGGGGTCCCAGGTGCCAGCTGTGCTGCAAGTGGACAGCCAGCCTCTGCCCAGACGTGACTGGACATGAAGTGCGCTCACCCCTTCCAGAGGGTTCCCAGAAAGGGAACAGGAGGAGCTCCTGGCCATCATTCTCATCACTCTCCGCAGCCTGGCAGAAACTTTATTCCTCGAGCGCTTTCTTCTTTCTGCCTCTGCAGAATGAGACTTGGCCATCAACAGCAGCTGCTCACATCCTGTTCCCAAGAACCTGATTCCCTCCACACGAGTATACAGAGGACTGTGCATGGGTGCAGTGTGATTGGAATGTCAGGGGTTCCCCACCACCGCCGATTTTGTGTTTCCCTCTGCCTCCAGCCAATGAGCACCACTTGTGCACACACGGATCCTCAGAGAGAAAGAAATGCTGATGCCTCTTCTTCAGGAGGCTGTACGTCTTTGAGCACCGAGGCTATCTGCAGTAGACTCCAAGAAACTGATGGGCACAGAGGTCCTGCTTGTATAGCGTCAGGCTGATCTTACGCAAACCCCATTTGCCCCAAGTGGAAAACGAACCTTTGTCAACTGCCACCCATGAACCAATGTGTTGGGGGTTGTTCAACCAGCGTGGCCATCTGTTGGATCTGAGTTACGTCCACGAAGCTCTGTGTTGTGGGACGATGCTGCTGGTGGGGACAGAGTAGCTGCCACTGGCTGAGGTTGCCACGTGACTCGACGGCATATTGTAGTGGAAGAAGCATCAGGCCGGTGGCGGAATGCCGCTCCTCCCACCCCCAGGCCTGTTTTTGGCCAACCTAAAAGAACTGCGTGTAACTGGGATCCTTTTTTTGCACGCACCAGGAGAACTTGCTGTTTAGGGAATCCTGATGATGAATTGTTTTTATAAAGTCAGGCCAGAGACTCTTCCTTACCTTCCTCTCCCCCTCCGACCCATTTTTATTTTCTGAAATTGGTTTTTGCTTAAAATCAGGGCAAACTTTTGCACATAAATAATGAGTTTGCTGGTGACCATCCAGCCTCACGATCCAAACGAAATCTGTTCGATGTAGTCGCCTCTTTGCTGGCTGTGTGACCTTGGGTGAGTCACTTCACCCCTTTGTTACTTCCCATAAAGTGAGGGCCATCCAGGCATCTATCGTACGTGTTGTGGTTAGTATTCAGGACTCTTTTAAATAAAATGGGCTCAGTTTTAAATATGGTTTCGTCATCACAGGCATCAGGAACACATCTCTCCACACTGCGCAGGAAAGAAACCAGCACATCAAGAGGCCAAGAGCTAGAGTCTGAGCTGGTTCCTCAGAGGTTTCCAGCTGCTCAGATCCACAGCTGCAGGATTCTGCAGAGTCTGAGTGAAAAGTCAGCACGGAAAGACGTGGAAGGGCATTGAGGTAGCTGGTAAAGACAGGGTTTGGCAGTGATGTTGCTTTTAAAATTCTTGGCACACACTTGCAACTCTCAAATAAAAAACAAGTTGCTCAGTTGTCATAATGGGGATTTTGACTAAAAATGATGATTTAAAGGATTCCTGTGTCAATTCCTAGAACATGGATTGGCTGGCTGCTGTGCCTCTTCCTCCTGGCTCTCTTTCTGCCTTTCTCTCTCTCTCCTTATAAGGAATTTCTATCCGTGTTTACCATCCTTTTTTCTAGGTGGAGCTGGTTGGGAAGAATGTGGAAGTTCTAGAAGAAGGGGATTAGGAGCGATGCCTTGGGAATCAGGCAGATCCGCCTCAGGTCTGCTGCTGTTGAGCCTACAGTGTTCACCTGCAAAGTCAGGGTAATGACAGTATCTGTATCTCATCGGATGGCTGAGAAGACTAAATGAGACAACGTTCACAGGGCGTTTAGCCTTGTGTCTGGCACGAGTTAAGCACATAATGAGTGATGTTTATCATAAGACAAGTGCCTGGTGGGAGCAGGTACTGCTCGCAGTTAATTAATGAATCAAACACAGCCCCTGGTCCCTTGGGAAATGAAGCAGGTGATGTTTAATTATCCTGCTTAGAAGAGAACGAGATGCTCATGGGGGCAGGGACCAGCTTTTCCTATTAGTTAAGAGAAATGGGAGACTTGCCTGGTTTGTTATAAGAAAAGTCGCTATGGTTAAAGTGACCTGACCAGCCCTGAGAAACTCAGCAGGGGCCCTTACCAGGGGCCCCAGCAGGGGAGGCAGCGGCTGGACATTTGGAGCATGTCTGTTTGGTGTGAGCACTCACTCTCTTGCCTATGGGCGAGTTGCTCACCCATATGTGTTCAGCCCATCTGTAAAAGGGAAATGGACTCCCAGCACCTTACTCTTCTGTCCGTCATCAATATTCTCGTGTCCAGAATGGGGGTGAAGCAAGGTTATGGTTACTACCAGGATGGAGCTTTTTATAGAGAACATAATGGTCGATCATAATGAAAGCATACATTTAAGGCCAGGTGTGGTGGCTTATGCTGGTAATCCTAGCACTTTGGGAGGCTGAGGCGGGCAGATCACTTGATGTCAAGAGTTCAAGACCAGCTTGGCAAACATGGTGAAACCCTGTCTTTGCTAAAAATACAAAAAGAATTAGCTGAGTGTCGTGGCACATGCCTGTAATCCCAGCTACTTGGGAGGCTGAGGCAGGAGAATCACTTAAACCCAGGAAGTGGAGGTTTCGTGAGCTGAAATCGTGCCACTGCACTACAGCCTGGGCGACAAAGTGATACGTCTCAACAACAACAACAAAAAGCACACATTTATATGGTGCATTTCTACCAGGCACAGCTCTGAGTGCTGTACATGTTCTAACACAAATCCCTTCTTAACACAGCTTTCTCTCCATTCAGGGTCCCTGCAACTGCAGCCTCGACTGGAGTACCTGCAGAAACAGGGGAATGCCTCCAGGGGCACTCCTCTCAGGCGCAGGAACCTTAGGTCAGAAAGGTCCCCCTCCTACCCAGCCCAAATCTGCCTTGCTTTAAGTTGGTCCTAGCTCCGCGCTTTAGGGACAGGGAAAAGGGATCTGCTCCCCTCCCTCGTGGATGTGGGAGAGATCCAAAGGCAGCCGCCAGGCCCCAAACACCCTCCCACGGGGAGCAGAGTGTGCCCTGCCCCTCCTCTCACTTGCTCCGAGGTTGCTAACCCAGAGAAGGGGAACAAATGGTAACACAGGCGAGCATTTATTAAGCACTTCTGGTGTGCAGGGCCTCCACGCAGCATCGGATTTCACTCTCAGACCAACCCTCAAGGTGCTGGTGTTAACTACCCATTTTAAAGATGAGAACCAGCCGCTCAACAGGGTTAGGGACTTGCCCCACTGTGGATAAGCAGCAGCTTCGGCCTGACTCCAGATCCCAACGCTGTGGAAGCCAGAACGCCCCAAGAACAGGCGGAGAGCAGAGGGGGCACCGCAGGGCGCGGGCCGGGGTTGGGGCGCCCCCAGGCCTCGCCGGAGGTCGCTTGGCCCGGGCGACAGAGGACGAGCTGTCAGCACCAGGGACAGCTCCCCGGGCCGCTCCCGGCATCCCCGACGACTGCGGGCGCGAGCCGGCGACGCGCGCTCCCTGCCAGTCTCGGCCGCGCGCACTCCCCACCAGCGCGCGCCCTGCGCTCGGGACTGGGCTGGAATCGCGCGTGCCGCTCGCAGGGAGCCAGCCCGGGCGTCCGGAGCCGCGGCCGCAGCGCGGAGCTGGCAGGGACGCCCGCCCGGGCACTCAGTCGCCTCCCCGGGGGCCTCCCGGGCCTCTCGGCGCCTGCCTCGTCCCCCCAAGCCCCACCAGGCGTCACCGCCGTGGCCTGGGCTTGAGCGGCCGCCGCTAGCTGCGCCCTGCCCGGGACGGACGCCCGCCTGCCCCGTCACGTGCGCCCAAGTCCTCGCGGCCGGGGCAGCGCCGTTCCCATGGTTCAAGGTAAGGGCCGAGCGGGCCGTGGGTCACGGGATGTGGGGCAGAAGACGCAGGCTGGGAAGCTCCAGCTGGGTGTCCACTCGTCCGGACTGCCCACGGCAGCTTGCCCCGGCTGCCTCGCACCAGGTCCCCTGACCCAGCTGGCGTCACCCATCCCAGGGCATGCACCCTGAAAGCGCACCCCTGTGGAGGAAGCTGAGACCCAGGTGGGCACAAGGGCCTAAGGGAGAGGCGGGGGACCCACTTTAGGAAGCGGCACTTCTTTCCCTCTGAACAGTGGCCTGGGGGTGGGGGGCAGAGGGGAGGGAAAGTTTCCTGGAAGAGCCCACTGGAAACCTGGCCCCATTCTCTCTCTGCCGGGAGCTAAGACTTTTTCATTTGCTGAGCTTTGCCTTCTGCCAGGGCTGGGGCCGCATTATCATCCTATCCCATTTACCCAACACCCGCAAGAAAGGGGCATTGGCCCCATTTCACAGATGCAGAAACTGAGTCTCAGAGAAGTTTGGTCTCTTGCCCAAGGTCACACAGCGGGGAAGTGGTGGAGCTGGCCTCAAACACTGGCCTCTGTCAGCACCACCTCACAGCTTTGTCTGCTGGAAATCTCTGCTTCAGTGACACGTTGGGGGGCACCTGATTGCACTGGGTTTCGCCAGCCAGAAGGGCTCAGACTCTAAACACCAAAACCCAAGAGATATTCGACATGGGTCCTCAGGGCTCCACTGTCTCACCCCACTCATGTCCTGTCCTTCCATGGCCAGGGGCTGCCGGGGCACAAGTGGTCCTGCCAGTCTGTGTCCTGCAGCAGCCCTGGTGGCCCTGAGACAAGAAACATGAGGGCCAAATTCATGGACCCTTCTGCAGGGTAAGGGGAGTATCCTTGAGGCCTGAGCCCCAGCATTCATCCTGGCACCTTCCCCAGAAAGTAGGAGCTCAGGAGAGCCAGCAGGCCACCCTGCCAGCCTTCTCCCTGCATTTCCCTCAGCCCTGCCAGCCGCGGCTCTTTGGGGCTTCTTGGGAGAGCAGTAACTGCCAACCCCCAAAAAGTTCAGGGTTGCTGGGAAAGCACTCCTGCCCATCTTCCCACCTTCTCCCTCCTTATAGAATTGAGAGTGGAGTAGAGGTGACCAGGGCTCTACTCACCTGAGTAGGTGAGAACCAGCACTTCCTGGGCCGGGCAAGGGCTGCTTTTAACTGTTGGTGCACTGGCTGCAAGCTTCCTAAACAGCGTAGGTGCTGGTAGCTTATGAAAAAATCTCACCCTAAGGCTCGGGGGCCCAGGAAATGTGGGGTTTTGTTCATTTGGTCTTGCACTTGCTAGCAGTTTGCTGAGTATCTGCACGATGCTATGAAAAAGACCCGCAGGGCAGACTGTGTACCCTGGATCTGGCTGGGTTTTGGTTTCCCTATCAGCTGAGTTTCCAATGGGGCTGGCTGGTCTGGACTCGCTCGGAAAGCTTGGAAATGGCTCCTGAAGGATGTGGGGGTCTGGGGAGGATCCACAGGCTCTCCCAGCCTCTGTGCCCCAGTGCATGGGGAGGGAGTGGGAGCTCTGGGGTGCATTGCTGGATTCTCAGGACATGCCAACACCACTCAGAACGCTGACGCACAGAGGTGTTGCAGTCTCCACCCTCGCCTCTCCAGCAGGTAGGGGAAGGAACCCCACAGAGCTCCTCCTAGCCTTGAGGCTGGAGTCCCCAGCACACGTCTGTCGTGCTAGTACCGTCAGCAAATGTGAACAAGGCCCCTGGGGAAAGGTGGGCACAGATGGAGAAGTTGGGACTCATCTGCCGAGTTCTGTCCATCTTTCTGGGTGACCTTGGGCAAGTCACTTTCCTCTCTAAACCTCAGTCTCCCATGTACAAAATTATGGGGGGATCATTTCATGTCCGCTCCGAGCCATTGCAGCTCTGTTCATGGAAGCCCCGGCTGGAGTAGGGAGCTGGGAGGAGTGCAGTCCCTTCCTTTCTGCCATGGTATTGAGGGAGCGCAGAGTAGTTTCAAAATCTTCGGACTGACCTGAGTTCAAGCCCCCAGTCCCTGCCAACCCTACTCCCTACTCAAACATGATCACCCCAGTTTTGTATATTTAGGGGCCAACTCTGTATTCCTGATTCTTCTGGTGCTGGTTCTGGGTGAGGCTTCACAGCATGGGGAGGACCCACTCCTGCAGTGAGACCTCTGGCTCCTGCCACGTGGGCCTGCCTCTGCAGCCTCATGGCAGCGAGCTCCAGCGAAGAATAATTATAGTACTCGGGAGGGGAGAGATTTATTACATCTCAGTCAATTACCTCTGACTCTAAAGTCTCGGGGCAGGAGGGGAGGCTGAGTAGCAGCCAGGCCCTTGTCCTGTCCTCCACTCAGCTCCTGGCCCCATTTCCCTCTCCAGAGTAGCAAGTCCTGATCTATGTGTCAGTAAAACGGCACTTTGTATGGCAAGGAGAGCAGATTCCAGGCCAGAGCACAGGCGCTGGAATCCCCATCTGCAAAACTGAAGGTGCTTCTGCCTTCCCTGCTGGCACATGGGGCACCGGGGCAACCATGAGCCCGGGCAAGAGGCTTTTCGACGCTGAGAGCATGTGGTCCCGGGCCACCCTATAGAGGCCAGGGTGGGGCTGGGGGGCTTCTCAGCAGCTGCTGCCACACTTGGCGCCAGTGTTCCTTGCAGTGTCTCTCCCTTTGGATTTGCTCCAGAGGGAATTTGAGAGTTCTGAGGCCTCAGTGTTTGCCAGCTCCTTCCTTCCACTGTCAAATCCTCCTGCAGCCCTTGGACTCAGCCCCGTTCACTGGGGGCTGCTCCAGAGGGGAAGGACTCCTGTGGCCCCTGGGGTGAAGTGAGCTGGTGGAGGTGGAGTGCGAGGCCCAACTTTGCTGCTTTCTGGCTGTGGGACCCTGGGCCTGAAGGTCTTGGGCTGGGAAATGGAGACTGTGCCTCCTTCCCTGGGGACTCATCAGTGAAGGAGGAGGCTGGAGAGGCAGGTGGGGTCCAATTCAGCCAGACTTCTAAGCCCTGCTCAGTAGTCAGGCTTTCTGCCACGGTCCACAGGAACCAGGCCTTGTGAGCCTGAGGGACACGGTCAGCTCTGGCCTTTAGGGGACGCTTTCTGGCTGCACCATGGGAAATGACTTGGAGAGGGGTCCTGCAGGCAGGAGGCTGGGGAAGAAGGGAAATGGTGGGGGCCTGGACCAGGGTGGTAAGGAGAGGGCAGGTGACAGGCATGTGGGGGGCTGGATGTTTGTGTAGGGGTGGTGGAAGACAGCCTAGAACTGCGCCAATATCACACCTATACCGCTCTCTTAAGGCAGGCTCAGGCAGCACCGGGCACTTGGGATGGGCCACACGTAGGCAGTGAGGATGCAGCCCCGGGGCTGGGGAGGACTGTTGTTTCAGCAGTAGCTCAGTGTCAGTGTCAGAGCTGTCATCCCGCTGGGCTGGGCATTGCACCTGTGCTTTGGGTGCTCCCAGCCCTCGGGGAGGCGTGCCTGTGGGAGTGGGTCCCTGCCAGACCCAGCTATCACCTCTGCCCTTGTGCTCAGTTTTCCCAAGTGGCAGAGGTGGAAGAAGGTGGCAGCAGCTGGGAGGCTCAGGTGGAGGCTGGGCAGGGACAGGGACAGAGGCCCCAAAATAAGCCAGGCTCCTGGGGCCGCCAGCTCGTCCACCACATTCCCTGGCTACTGAGGGTGGCGTTATGGCCGACTGGACAACAGCACAGCTGCGGTAGCTGAGCAGAGCCGTGTTTCTGTCCAAGCTCTGTGTCCCTCGTGAGGTTTCTCAGCCTCTCTGGGCCCCAGGTTCTTCATTCATAAAACAGCAATCATCACATCTGCCGCGCAGGATGTGCCAGCTTACCTCCCAGCCAGCAGACCGGGAGAAGAGCCCACGCCTGGCCAAGCCCTAGCAAAAACCTCCTCCAGGCCGGGTCCGCCCCAGGGAGCCCCGGCCCATGCTCACTTCCTGGCTGTGCCGTAAGGTGACGTCAGGGCCAGCGGGCCTCAGACTGCACCTGGCAGACAAGCAAACCCCACACTGTGGGGCGGCTCTGGCCCCTGACCTCAGTGTTCACAAACAGAACCATTGCCACCTCCATCTCTGTTCCTCACGAGCGGGTCCACAGTCCCTGCGTGCAACAGGCTGGCCCTGTCTGGGAGCCGGGCCTGCTGGCAGGTCCCAGATCCCTGGAGAATCATCCTCTCCCTTTTGTAATCATCCTCATTTGCATTTGCTGTATTTGGCTGCACTACCTTATAGACATCCATTTGAAATCGTGCTACTCCACATGGGGGTTGAGGACCAGCAGCAGCGGCAGCCCTGGGAACGAGTGAGAAACACAGGTTCCCAGGCCCCCAGACCTGTCGTAACCGGCCCCCAGATGATTCCTGTGTTTGTGGAGTTTGAGACTCACTGTCCACCATGGCAGAAAAGAGATTCTACTTGCATAAAGCAAGGATGACTGTCTCCCTCATGCTCCTTATATATTTAACTAACATATATTAAGTTTGAACATCTATTAAAGGGTGTTTGAATAAAAGAATACACGCTTCCAGTAAGAGAAAAACCAGGCGACTCAGCTGTTGTTGGTTGGCTGTTTTTTACAAAGTAGAAGCCCCCGGTTTCCTGGGTGTGGCCTGCCCCCCAGTGCTCTGCTGTGTCAGCGTCAGCTACTGTGTGTGTCAGCCACATGGGGCACTCCCAGGGGACCAGTCTGTGTGTGTCCCCCCCGTCCTTTGATTAACAGGTCTTGGTTATGTCTGCGTGTTGACACCCCAGTCTGTCACGGATTTAACTGGACTTATATCAGTAAACAGGGATGTAGGTCAAGGCAGGTTTTGTTTTTTGTGTGTGTTCATTTTAGATACTTGTTCACTGATCACCCAGGGAAGGACTTCATAGTTGGGCGAGGGATGTGCAGTGTGAATAGAAATAAATAGGCCAGGCGCGGTGGCTCACACCTGTAATCCCAGCACTTTGGGAGGCCAAGGCAGGCGGATCACATGAGGTCAGGAGTTCGAGACCAGCCTGGCCAATATGGTAAAACCCTGTCTCTAATAAAAATACAAAAAAATATTAGCTGGGCATGGTGGTGTGCGCCTGTAATCCCAGCTACTCAGGAGGCTGAGGCACGAGAATTGCTTGAACCTGTGAGGTGGAGGTTACAGTGAGCCGAGATCACACCACTGCATTCCTGCCTGGGCGACGGAGTGAGACTCCATCTCAAACAAAAAAAAAAGAAAGAAATAGCAATGTAAGAGCAGCTGTCCATGGATTGGAAGATGGGTGCAAGGTAGCAGGTGCCCCAGATTTGAAGGAATGTATGTACACTCTGGACTGGAGCAGGCAGGGAAGGCTTTCTGGAGGTGGGGCTTGAGCTAAGCTGGGAAAGATGAGTGTGGAGCAGAGAAGGAGCCAGTGTGGCACAGACATGGGGGCTCCCGTCATCACTGGGAGGTGGGAGGACTACTCTGTCAACTTTGGCTAATGATCAGTGGCCCTGCTAAAGATGCCCCTGGATTTCGTCTACTCCCTTTGAGAATAGGTGAGAACAGGCTGGGCCTCTTCCCCGTCATCTCATTGCCTTTTAACTTTCCAAGCTGCACTGTGGCTGGGGTGAGTTTTCCCACATGCTGTCCCCCGACTCCCATCCCCTGGTCTCCACTCCGCTCACCAGCCATGCAGACCCTCTGCGGTTCCTGCCAATGCATCCCCCTGGCGTTAGCTCTGATTATTTTGCTAAGAGTGATCTGAGGCATGGGCGGAAAAGGGCGGCCTAAGTGGGACGTGCTGGGGACGCGCTGGACCCGAAGCAGTAGGAGAGGAGGCACCTGGGAGCATCAGCGGTTTCTCTGTAGCATTTGTCAAGGGCCTCACCTTTGTGTTTGAAATGTCACGTTTACATCCTGTTTTCCAGTCCTCCAGTTGGCGTTGGCAAATGCAGTCTCACTTGATACGTTAAGGAGCTTTACTAAAGCAAAATAAAGATGTTCATTTTCCCAATCCGAAGGCGAGCACCCGCCCAACCCAGGCGCCCTTTCTCCCTGGGCCGACCTCCCGTGCCGGCCCCTCCTCCGCCCCGGAGCCCGGCAGTCTCAGCTGGAGGGAGGACCACATTTAGGGTCAGAAATCCCATCCCAAGTCTTGCCTCTCTATGGTTCAAAACCAGCCACTGCTTTAAGAGGGCTGATTCTGGAATATAATGATTCGATTCTGGTTCAAAGGCAGGCAGGAAAAAAGTCCAGTATTTTACCAGAAAAATATCAGCTTCTCTGCAACATTATCGACTGTGAGCTTCTGGTGTTTACCTGTGTTTAGAGTTTGTTTGGTTAAATACTCATTATGCAGAAGACTCCTGCCTCCGTGTGAACCCATTTACAAAATTAAAATAGAGTCAACTTTAATTTTGCCTTCATGGAACTTCCCACATGAGAGTTCCCTCTAATTACTGAACAGATCTCTATTTCAAAAGAAAATTGTCTTCCAGCCCAGAGTCTTCCACGATCACTCGTGTGGTCTTTTTTGTCACCTCTGGGCTGTGCTGTCCTGTTTACTGTGCTGGCCCTTCTCTTCCTAGGAACCCCCATCCTTGCCCAGGCACCCAAGGGGGGGTGGGGAGCATTGGGGGAGGGAAGCAGGAGGACAGAGGAGCAGGGAGGGCATGGGGGGACGGGGCGGGGACGAGGGCAGGTCCGCAGAACCAGCCAGATGCTCCGAACAGTCACAGCGTGGGACCCCACAGCTCAGCCCCACCTGGATTCGATCTCTTCCAGCTGGTGAGCGTAGGCACAGTACTAACCCTTTCTGTGCCCTAGTTTCCTGGTCTATGGAAACAGGCCCAGCTTTTTCCCCCTTGCGGGGTGATGAGGACTCTCCATCATCACCCATGGGAGATGCCGGACCCAGGTGGAAGCATGGCAGATGGCACTTGATGTTACATTGGGGGTCTTTGGGCATGGCTGGAGACAGGCCTTACCAAGTGGCCCCTGTGGCAGTGCTAAAGCTCCGTGTGTGTGTGTGTGTGTGTGTGTGTGTGTGTGTGTGTGTGGCAGGGTTCAAACCCTACTTAAAACCATTCCCAGCTGAGGATAGAACCCAGCCCCCCAGCAGCCTGTGGAGCCCCGCCCAGGAGAGACCCTGCCAGCCCCCAGCTTCCCTGCTGGTCCTCCCTGTGGCACCCCTGTGTGCTGGCTACTGCCTGTTTCTGGAAGCCTCAGAGTCCCTTCCTCCCTGAGGCTCCTCCCAGCTACTCCCCTCTCTGTCCGAAGGACCTCCTGGCCAGTGCCAGGTCCCAGCCTTCATCAGCCCTTCCGAGATGCACCCTGTCGCCCTGGTGGTCAGATGGCTGGGTGTTTTGTGTGGCTGTGGCTCCCCAGACCAAGACACCCCATGATTAGAGACAGAGATGGCGTCTGGTTTCCCAGCAGGGTCTTCCCTCAAAACATTCAGATCCAGCAAAACGTCCTCAGGGAAGAAGGGACTTGGAGTGTTCCAGAAACGAGAAACAAGCCAGCACGTAGCAGCAATCCGGGGGGCCGCTGCGTCTGATCCATGTAGCACTCATCATTCTCCAGTTACAGGGGTTTCAGTAATCGGAAGGGAACTCCGGGGGGCCGGGGTTGGGGGGAGTCTCGCCTGGCCAGGCCCCTGGGGTTAATGCTGCTATTTGTATTGACAGCACAACCGGTTTCTAAAAAACCCTCTCAAATGCAAGACAGACCCTTTCTACAGCACACCTCCACTCGTTTAAAAATGGCTCAGCCCAATTTATTTAAAAAGGAAAATTAATGTTAAAAAATTGCTCCAGGCAGGGTCTTTGCTGAAGCCTTGATCAAAGACCGCCCAGGGCAGCGGAGTTACCTGCACAAGTTATCGCAGAAACGCTGAGTCGGCTCCAAAGATGTGCCCTGCCCAGAGAGCTCAGAGGCTCAGGAAGGGGGCCCAGTGGGTCTTTGTAACCCCTGTGCCCAGGATGGGGCGGCGGTCAGGGCTCCAGAAGGAGTGCATGAGAGTGAGGGATGGGTGACGGGTTGTCAGCTCACAGGCTCTGCTGCCCTCTGGGGCTGTGCTTCCAGACAGCCTGCAGGCAGGTAGGGCCCTCCCAGGGGTCCTCATGGCTGGTACTTGGGAGAGGACTTGGGGTGACCTCAGGGAGCAGAAAAATGTCTGGAGTTCAGCCAGGAGCTCAAGGCAATGAGGCGCCCCGCTACCCCTCACCCAGGGAGAGTTGAGTCACTGGCCTTGGATGAATTGTTATTTGCGAGGGGAAGGGGGTTAGGGAGCGTGTGTGGCTGTTCACTGAGCATGCGATTACACCAGGTGTCTTCCAAAGTCCCTTCCGAATCTAAGAGGAAAGGAGTCTCAGATTCTGAGCAGCCACCGGTTGCATGTTCTGATTTTCTAAGACTAGAATGTGGCTTTCAGACTCTGGGAGTCTGCGATTCCAGGAGCTTAGCCAGCCTCTCCTCAAGTCCCATGAGTCCTTGGGCTTCCACCCATCCTTTTACCCTCTGGTTTCACCCCCGCTCCCACCCCATCCCACTGCAGACCCCCTCTAAAGCTCCAGGGAACAAGCTGGGCCCAGCTTTAAATGAGCTGCAGGAATCTAGAGGCCCAGCTGCAGGGGCCATCTAGGGCTTCCCTTGTAAGTGCCAGGTGCCCTGGACTCCACTGAACTGAGAGTGGGTGGCAACACAGGGAAACAGGGGCACCGCGGCACACGCCCCTGCCCTGGCTGCCATGTGGGCCAGTCTCTTTGGGATTGGCCAGACTGCTGGACTCTACCTTTGCCCCTGCATGCTGCTCTGTGTCCACTCTCAACACTACACACACACACATACACACACATGTATGCACATAGACACACACACTCGCACAGACACACGTGCACACAGACCACACCTACACATGCACGTAGACACATACACATATGCACACAGCCCATATTCACACACACACATGCACACAGACATACACATGCACATGCTCACACAGCATACAGGCACTTTCACACACACATGAACACATGCACAGACACATGCACAGCAACACACATGCACATAGACAGACACAACTCACACATGCACAGACATGCATGCATGCATGTAGGTACATGCGGACACACAAGCACACAGACACACACATGCACACAGGCACTTACATGAACACATGCACAGACATGCACAGTAACACACATACATGCACATAGACACACAGACACAACTCACACACGCACATGCATGCATGATGCAGGTACATGCGGACACACATACACATGCACACAGACATGCATACACAGATACATGCACACACTCAACACTCACATACACACAGACACACACCTATGCGTGCACACATGCCACACCCCTCACACAGTGACACACATACACAGACACACATTCACAGGCACACACAGATGCAAACACAGACACAGGCTTCAGCTGTTGTCAGGCTTGCAGTGGGGTCCCGTGGCCCAGGTTCCCTTTGTGGCGGACGTAGCACTGATTGCTGGGATGGGGAGCCCAGAGGAGGCCTGGGCAGGCAGGAAAGCTTCCCAGACTATGTCACATCTGAGCTGAGAACTGAGCAGGAACCTGAGATGACCATGTGAGGGGTGGACGGCAGTTCTGGGTCAGTGGAACAGCATGTGCAAAGGCCAGGAGGCAGAGGTGGGCTCCGTGCAGGTGAAGCATTTAAAGGCCGAAGTGGCTGCAGCCCAGAGTCAGGTCAGGAAGAGGGTGGGAGACATAGCTGAAGGTATGGGGCTCAGGCCAGGTGGACGGTGCCCCCAGGGCAGGGCCGCTCACTGGGAGAAGGTGGAAGGACCCTGGAGGGGGCGCTGCCTGCATTCAGCAGTGGCAGGCTGGCACCCTTCCCCTCCATCTGCCCTAGGCTCTCCCTGACAGGGGCCGGGATCTCAGGGCACCTCTGTTCTGAGCAGCCTGAGAGGGGCTACTGAAAGGAGCCCTGGGGATCAGGCACATGAACCAGCGGCCCAAGTGTTCATTTGCCACCTGTTTGATGGTGCCTTGAGTCCTTGTCCCCAGTGCCCCACCTGTGAAATAAGATGAGGACTCCTGTCTCTAACTCTCAGGATGCTCTCTCTGGGGAGATATAGACCCGAAAACTCGGCTGAAACTGCAGCGTGCTGAGGAGCACGAGTGCGTTATTCTAATTCACCAGGGACATCACAGTCCTGGGAGAGCAGTTCCTCCCTCCCTCCGTGACTCCCTTCCTCCCTCCCTCCCTCCCTCCCTTGATCCCTCGCTCCCTCCTTTCTGCCAGCAGTGGGTGCTTGGCTCCTGGGCAGAAATTGTCCAAGTGCCCCAATTGTTGGGTTAAGGAGAGCCCTGCGTCCTCACCCCAGCACACGCAGCGCACAGCTGTAGCCATGGAAACTGCCTGTAACCTTGTGAACAGCTAAAATAGACATTATATATTTTTTGGCTTGTTGTTTTTTGTAAAATATATGATACATATACACACACACACACACATACATGCACTTCTCTTTTGTTTTCACACTCTCGTGGTGATGGGTAAGGGTACATGAGGTCCAGGGTTGCCGTGCAGAACGTGCCTTGCACCCCATGTGCCTTGTTCCATCCCCCGCTCGCTCTGAAGGGCCCAGGCCCAAGGGACTGGGGTCCCCAGGGGGAGAGCCCCTTAGGGGCTGCTGTCTCCTCAATCCCACCTCTCACAAGACAAGCTAGGCTTCACCCAGTCCCCGCCTGGCTCCCGGGGTGGCCTCAAAGCTGGGTTTTGTGAGGGCCAAGGCCCAACAGGGAGCCCCAGACTGGCCACTTAGACGTTGTCACTGTGGCTCAGGTTGGGACCCAAACCCAGTGAGAAAGTCAGAATCCACAGTGGTCGGTCCCGACCCGTGTGTCTGCGACGGAGCTGCGCTGCGGGCCCTTTCCCGATGGTGTGAACACTGCTCTTTATCTCCCTTTCATTTTGGAAGTTTTTTTTTCTTTTTCTGGATCGCACATTCCAGGTGGATGGCCTTTCATTTTTTTGGCACTCGAAAGACACCGATCCACCGTCTCCTGGGTCTCATTGTGTCCAGCACGGAGTCTGCTGTCGTTCTCACCTTCGGCGGGTAGCGGGGCCTGTAGGTCATGCACCCTTTTCTCTGTGTTTAGATTTTTCTCTTCGGTGCTGGTTTTAAGCAATTTGACTGTAATGTTCCCCGGTGCTATTTTCTTCCTGTTTCTTGTGTTTGTGGTTTGTTGAGCTTTATGGGTCTGTGGGTTTATAATATCATCCAATTTGGAAATTTTTCAGCCAATATTTCTTCTAATTGTTTTTTGCACCAGCCCCAGCTTCTTTGGATATTCCAGTTGTGCGTCTATTAAACCACTTAAAGATCGCCACATCTCATTGCCGTTCTGTTTGATCTTTCGTTTGTTGATGTTTTTCTCTCTGTTTCATTTTGGATGGTGGTGGTCGCCCTTTGCGAGTCTGCTGATCTTTTCTTCTGCAGTATCTAGTCCGGGGTTAATTCCATCCACTGTGTTTTCATCTGAGGCATTGTCAGGTTTTCACCTCTAGAAGTTTAGCCGGTTCTCCACATCTCCTGTGTCTCTGCCTAATGTACTCAAGCCTTCCTGTGGTGTTCTGAACATGTGAGCTACAGTTAATAACTGTTTTAATACTCGTCTCCTAATGCTGTCACCTGTGCCGCTTCTGGGTTATTTCCAGTGAGTCCATTTGCCATTCGTTATGGTTTGTATTTTTCTGCCTCCTCCCATGCCCGATAACTTTTTTACTGGATGCCAGACGTTGTGAATTCCACCTCGTTGTCGTGTTGCAATACATATTTGTGAGGTCTGTTCTGGGATGCAGCTCAGTTATTGGGAAACAGTTTGATCCTTTCAGGCCTTGCTTTTAAGCTGTGTTAGGAAAGACTAGAGCAGCTGTTAGTCCAAACCCTCCTGAGTGCTTTTACCCAGTGCTTCATGAATTCTAAGCTTTTCTTGCTAGGTGAGAAGAGACACTATTTCTGGACCTGTAAGAGCTTCAAATATTGTTCCCTGGAATCCTATCAAGTGGTTCTTTCTCTGGCCTCAGGTAGTTTTGCTCACATTTGAGTCACTGCTCAGCCAGCTACTCATGGGGGACCCTCTGCAGAGCCCCATGGCCCCGTGGTCCCTTGCAAGACAGCACGCTCCTCCCAGTTCTGTGTCCTGTGACCTCTGTCTGCTTTGGCCGCCTTGGGCTGTCAGCTACTTCCGCAACTCAGGGAGACCAGCAGGCTGCACCTGAGCTCCCTGCACGTAGCTGGAGGGGGCTGGGGTCACTGCAGGGCCCTCCTTGTCTCTCCCCCATGGCTTGAGGGGTGCTTTCCTTTGTCACCTGATGTCACCTTCAGGCGAGGGGGCAAGCCTGGTCCCTGTAACCCCATCTTGGCTGATACTCTGGCTAATGCTGCTTTGCATAACAAGAGTCACCCCACACTCACCAACTATGGGGTGACTTCTACTGTCATCTCCATTTTATCAAACTGAAACATGGAGGAATCAAGAAACTTAGCCAAGCTGATACACAGTCTGGATTCAAGTGGCCTCCACAACCTGCTCCTAGACAGAAGCATGGCAAACTCAGGGATCCCACTCCCAGCCACCCAGGGCAGAAGCCTCTGGTTCCCCGGGACTTCTCCCTGTTCCCCATCAAACCACCACCGAGCCCTGTGAGTGCTCCCTCCCACTATCCCCTGACCCCCTTCTCTCCAGCCCACCACCTCCTCCCGCCTGATGACCATGACAGCCTCCGAACGGCTTCCTCCCACCCCGCCTCCACGCCCACCCCACCACGCTCGCCCCGCCTCCATGCCCACCCCGCCTCCACGCCCACCCCGCCTCCACGCCCACCCCACCATGCCCACCTTGCACTTGCAGCCACAGAGCCACTCCCAAAAGCAGAACTGGTCCAATTACTCTCCTGGCCAGCCCCCTTCTGAGCCTTCCCCTGGACACATTCACCTCTCATTTGGCTGAGAGTCACCAGGTATCCACCATCGGCCCAGGACACCATTCCAGTCACCGAAATAAAGAGACAGAGCCCCTTTCCTCAGCAACTCAAATTCCAGAGGGAAGAAACAGACAGTAAATGAACGTATAATACATCAAGTATGGGCTAAAGGCACAAACCAAGCAGGTTAAGGGGACAGAGAACAACCATGGGGCGGGGGATATTTTTGATACATGGCCTGGAAGCTGTAAAGCGGGGGAAGCCACTGTGGGAAGGGTGGATATGGGGAAGGAAGGGGAGCCTGAGGCCTCATCCTGGGCTCCTTCGCACTTAGAGGTCAGGAGAGGAAGAGGAGCCAGCCAAGGGGGGAGGGGGAAACTGGGGAGGGCACAATGTCCCAGAAGCCAAGGGCTGCAGCCCCTTGTCCTCAAAGTGTGGTCAGGCACCAGCAGCACCAGGCGCTTGTTAGAAATGCACAGTCCCGGCCGGGTGGGGTGGCTCACGCCTGGAATCCCAGCGCTTTGGAAGGCTGAGGCGGGAGGATCACTTGAGGTCAGAAGTTCGAGGACAGCCTGGCCAACATGGAAAAACCCTGTCTCTCCTAAAACTACAAAAATTAGCCAGGCATGGTGGCATGCACCTATAGTCACAGCTATTCTAGAGGCTGAGGCAGGAGAATCACTGGAACCTGGGAGGCGGAGGTTGCAATGAGCTGAAATTGCACCACTGCACTCCAGCCTGGGCAACAGACGGAGACGCTGTCTCAAAAACAATAACAAAACAAACGCACAGTCCTGCAGCCCTGCTCCCCAGGCAGCTCAGTGACATTCAGATGTGAGGAAGACTGGCCTGGAAAGAGTTTCAGAGAGGAAGGAGCGCCAGGCTGTGGCGGGGGAGACAGGGACAGGGCTCTAGGAAGGCTGGCTCGGGCACCTCCGCCCTGCTGCCCACCAGGTCTCTGCTGACCTCGCCCCTCTTGTCTTGTTTCCTCCTGCGCTTATGCTCCAAGCAGGATGAGCTTCTCCAGGTCCTGCCTCACCCTGCCTGCCTCTGGGCCTTTGCACGTGCCATTTCCTGCACGGGATGCACTTTCCCATCTTCTCACTACTCATCCTCAGGTCTCAACATCTGAGCCGCTCACTCAGAGCCACCTCTCCTGGCTCCCGCCCCTGTTAGCACTCCCCATTCTCCCTCCCTACACCCCCGCAATCACTAGTGCACATTCATGTCCCCCTGAAAGACTGAAAACTCCACAAAGGCAGGGACCCAGAGCTGGGCCCAGGATGCAGTAAGAGCTCGAGGAACATTTGCTGCGGAATGGTTGATATATACTATAAATGCCAACCATGTGGTGCAGACAGCGGGTGCTACTAGAGCCCAGAAGAGGGAGCCATCTCCAGGGGTGGGAATCAGGAAAGGCTTGCTCAATGAGCATGGGGACAGATGGCCAGGAATCTCAGTATGCAGAGCTGAAGGGGAGTTTGAGGTCCTGGGACTGCCACTAGCAAAGGCCCAGAAGCAAGAAAATGCCAAGGTGGTGGCTGGGAGGCCAGAGGAACAACCTCTTACCCAGACAAGTCTAGAGGGCATTGGGGCAGTGCAGGTGAGGCCAGAAGTGTAAATCAGGGGCAACCTTGGAGGACCCAGGACATCAGGTGTTTGGGGCCTAGATCAGGATCTGTGTTCCAGAGAGATTCCTTGGATGGACTAATGGGGACGTCACAGGGGACACAAATGCCCTGCAAAGGTAACCTTGCCGCTGTCCAAGGGCACAGCTCTGGACGTGGCCGCTGGGGTAGGAAACCAAATCGCTGCTCGGTTTATGGCCGCTGGCATGAGACGCCAAACCACAGCACGGGCCGCACAGGCTGCTCTTGTTTTGTTCAGACATCATCGAGGTCCTGCCAGTTGCCAGTCACAGAAATGTCCCTGCAGCCCCAGAGCCTGCCCCACACGGGCCACTCCTGTCATCTCCTCTCACTGGGAGCCTATGCTGGCTCCCGTGGGTCTGGGGGTGGCAGAGGGGGAGTGGCTGTGGCTGCGATAGACCCGCCCTGGAGCTCACAGCCCAGACTTAGGAGGGAAATTCCAAGGAGAGGTCAGTGAGGCGCCGTCAAACCCACCGGCACCGCCAGCCCATGGGTGGTGTCTGAGGTCTGGGGCTGGGGTGCACATCCAGCCTGCCGGCAGCCCATCTCCCAGGGCCAGGATGAGGCAGGGACCCTGGCCCCAGCACCACACTGTGCTTGGCACACAGCTGGCTCTCAGCATCGGAGAAGAGGGAGGCAAGAGGGAGGAAGGCTGGAGATTGTCGTAATTCTCCTGTTTTAGAGACGAGACTGAAGCCATGTTCGCTCCGATGCTAATGGGGAGAGCATGGATTCCTGCCCAAGTCCTTCTGACTCCCGGGCACATGTGGACACAGTGTCAGAGGCGTCCAGGCCTGGGAGGGAGAGGTGGCACCAACAGACATGAGCACAGGCTGCCTGGAGCAGGGGCGCCAAGGCGAGGGCCTGGGAGCAGGGGCGTGACCGCGACTGGCAGAGGAGGAGGTGGAGGTGGCTAGGCGGGGGGTGGCAGAGGACGTGGATGGCAGTGGACAGATTCTGAACTCTGGAGCTACTCAGGAAACTAAATGGGCAGAATTTGCTGGAGATGAGATACAGGAGGAAACAGCCGACTCCAGGTGTCAGCTTGCTTGGTTGGCTGAGCTAGAAGAGATGCTGAGATGGGGGAGTCTGCCTCCTGCTGGCTGCGTTTCCTTGACAAATCACTTCCCCGCTGTTTGCTCATCTGCAAAATGGGCACCACGACACACGGGGAAAACCTTCATCAGGTCCCAGCATGAGCCAGGTCCCTGTAAGGACCCACGAGGGGGCAGCTCTGCTTCCTTGTGACCTGCACCGCGCAGGGGCACAGCTCTCACACTCCTTCCTGTTCTAACTCAGAGGGCCTCGGCCTGGGCTGCACCCGCAAAGCTAAGCAAGTGTTGATTCCTGGGCCACCGTGGAGCTTGTCCTGTCAGTGCCTGGGATGCTGCCGGGTCTGGGGCAGATGTAACTGCCTGAGGTAATTTGAGCATGCAGCCAGGGGTCAAGCAATTCTCCTGCCTCAGCCTCCCGAGTAGCTGAGATTACAGGCATGAGCCACCACACCCAGCTAATTTTCTTTTAGTAGAGATGGGGGTTTCACCATGTTGGCTAGGTTGGTCTTGAACTCCTGACCTCAGGTGATCCACCTGCCTCAGCCCCGAAAAGTGCTGTGATTACAGGCATGAGCCCCCGCGCCCAGCCCCCTTCGCCCTTCTTCTGTGAGGCCCTCAGCACAGCCAGCGTGGGTGTCTTCCTGGAAGAGGGAAGGCACTCATCTATGGCTCCAAGCTGCCCATCCGCCTGACCGGTGGGGTGGACATTAGTGGCTGCTAGACACACCCTTGGCCTCCCTCTCAGGCCGCCCAGGAGTGAGCTCCGTTCTGAGTCCAGGTTGACTTTCCCAGGGCTTCCGAGACGGCAGAGGGGGGGTGCGTCTCTGCTCCCTGGAGTTGCAGTCGTTAGAAGTCCTGCAGGAGCACGGCAGCACCTCGTCCCTCTCAGGGTGCTTGGCTCCCAGGAGCTCCACCTCAGCCAGTGACTCAACTCACAGGCATCTATGGAGCACCCACTGTTTACCAGGCCTGTGTGTCAAGGTGAGGCCGAGAGCCCACCCTCACGGAGCTGGACTGGAGGTCACAGTGTCCTGGCCAAGGGAGCAGCTCCAGAAAAACAAGGAAAACGAAGCAGGTAGGCCAGCCTGGGAGCAGTGGGGGTCCATGAAGGCTTCCTGGAAGAGGCGAGGCCCGGCACCGTCTTAAAGGGCCAGAAGGAGTCAGTCACCTGGAAGGGAAAGGGCAGTGCCAGGGGTGCCAGGGGTCTCTCGGGCCAAGGGATGGTCCCTGAGGCCAGTGGGCGCATCCCCAGAGCGGTCCCTGTCCTGAGGCAGAGGCCACACAGAGGTAGGGTGAGGGTCACGTTGGACTCACTCAGAGGATCCCCTGCTGGGCCGGACTTGCTTTGGGCCACGCTTCAGGACTGTGTTTGTCCCGTGTGCTCCCGTGCCCACAGCATCGGCATTCCCCGGGCCCTGGGGAGAAAGGCATCTTCTCCGCACACCTGAGTCCGAAGCTGCAGGGTAGAGCCCGCAGTCAGGTTTCCGTGCATTCGGGGGATGCTGGTGCAAGCCCAGTTTGAGAGACAGGCTGCTAGGGCGGCACTGGGGAGGACTGGACGACCTCTGCGGTGGAGAGCTCACACCAGCTGTGGAGACAGCTTGGCAGGGTCCCCTGCAGAGGAGGGGCAGGATGAGCTGGTGTGCGCGTGGCCCCAACTGGAGCAATGTGGGTGTCATCTCAGCCACAGTTACTGCCCCCTCCCCAGACACCCAAGTGGGCAGGGCCCTGAGGCTGGGCCTGGGTGTCTCCCGCATCCAGAGCAGCACCTGGTTCCTGGCCTACATAAATACCAAGCCCACTGTGGTGGTCCCAGGATGGAGAGGGTTGGGAGGCAGGGGCCCAGTGCCAGGGGATGGCAGGCACCTGCCTCCGCAGAAGAGGCTGCCCCGGCCCCAGGAGGCCAGCCGCTTGGCAGAGGGTGGTGGGGGCAGGGCAAGGTAGACCCAGAAGGGAGGCAGCCGTTCATGAGTGGGGTGGGCTGGGCTTGGACCTTGGAAGATAGAGCAGGATGTCCCAGTAGCTGGGCCCTGCCCTGTCCAGAGCCTGCCTGCCTGCCTGCTTAGGAGCCCAGGGAGAAAGCCTTTCTGCCAATGCAGGGGACAGGGCCAGTGGCTTCAGAGCTGGTGCCTTTCTCAGGATCCCAGGAAGCTTCCTTCACAAAAGACAATGGGAGTATCCAGGGCTCTTTCTCAGCCTGGCCCCATGTGTCCCGTGTCCTGACCGAGAATGCTGTTCTGTGGGCCCCTGGACACCTAGCAGCCCCTCAGGCAGTGGAGACCTTGGTAAGGGCTGGAATTCCTGGCTGGGGGCAGAGTTTCCCGGCCACACTGCTGGCTGGGGTCTGGGGTGCCTTCCATGCGTCTGCTAGCTCTCGGGCCTCTCTGGGGACTCCAGGCATGTTCCTGCTGAGCAGACTCCGTCTGCTCCTCTCTGTGAGGCTGAGTCAGAAAGGGCCTTACTGAGCGTCTAAGAGTATTATTGAACATGAACTCGAGGTGCTGGGCCACTCTGGAGGGTAGAGGCCTGGAATCGGATCCAGGCTGTGCTTCCTCCCTCTTCGTGCCTCAGTTTCCTCATCTTTGCATGAGGATGCTCACAGCGCCCGTGCCGCCGTGCCTGTGGGGTTCACTGAAGCACCGGGGAGCCCCCAGCCCAGCACGGGGCTTAGTTATGTGTTTAATAAGGAAGAGTTCTGGTGCTTCCAGCAAGTCCTGGCCTGGCCCTCCCTCCCGTCTGCCTTCCAGGCCCTGAACTGGGACCAGGAGCTGCGCTCAGTTCTTGGAAGAGGAAGTTGAAAAAAAAAAAAAAGAAAAGCAGCAGAGAGGGTTTTAAGAACCCACCTTCTGCACATTGTTATTTTTAAGGGAGAGAAAATGCCAGCTTTGTCTGTCTGCAGCTGAGCTGGGACTTGCCCGGGGTTCTCAAGCCCCACCCTGCCACCCCCCATTTCCTGATCCACGGCTGGGCGTCGGGAAACCTCAGCCCGGACGGTTCTTGATGCATCTCATCTGCCTTCTCCTGGCGGTCCGGAGCCCTGGCCTGGCCTACAACTCTGTGCTGCTGTTCCCGCCTCCCCCGGGAAACACTGGAGACCAGGCAGGTGACGGTGGGGGCCATGGGAACAAGACTCCAGCCCACTCAGGGCCTGCAGTGCAAGTGTGCCCAGCGGCCCCCACTGCATTGAAATCAGCGCCAATGCAGCCCCACTATGTGCATGCGCTGTGCCGCCCCGTGGTGGCCAGAGGACTGCAGTGGAAAGCCAGGCTCTTGCCTTCATGGGGCTTAGGTCTGATGCAGGGAAGGTGGCAAGTTTACCCCGTCCCTACAGGCAAGCTGAGGGTGGGGGACGGAGGGAAAAGGAGAGACATCCAATTTGAAGTGGCACACCATGTTTGCCCTGGAGCCGTCACCCCAACCATGTGACCCTGTGCTTTTCTCTCCCCGTGCCAGGCTCCTTGGCTCTCTGTTCTTGTCTGTAAAATGGGCATAATAGTAAACCTTGCCTGGGCTGTCCAAGCAATGAAAGGAGACATTGGTGAAGGGTGCCATGCCCTCCTGGCGCAGAGATAGTGGTGCTTGGCACAGGATCCTGTGCTTATTATTATTTGGAGGCACAGGGAGCCATGTAGGGTGTTTGAGTGAGGCAGCAACCTGTTTAGACTTACAGTTCAGGAACTCCAGTGGGGCAATACAGGATGGCATGGGCAGGAGCCCCAGGTCACGGAATTTCCCAGGTCCTTGAGGCACTGCTGAGCATTCTACTTGTTAAGCAGCTTTCTCTTCTGTTGAAATACCAATGTCAACAGTTGCAGGGCCTGCCAGAGAGATGGGCCTGAACCACAGGCTTCTTTAGGAATGTGCATAAATATTTCAGACCACGTGGTATTCGGAGCAGGAGAGGTCTGGGGGTTTCTGGGAGAGGCTGCTGAGCTCAGCACCCAGAAACCCAGTCCTTTGCCCTCCTCCTATCCCCTCTACCAACAACTTGGTGCCCACAACCATTCAGGGTACCTAGCCTGTGTCTCACTCTGCAGCAGATGTGCCAAGTGACCCTGGGCAAGGCCTCCTCTCTGGGGGGCACAGACATCCATCTGCGCAATGAGTGGATCAGCAGGATGCGAGATCTGTCAACACGCTGGATCCCTCAACATGCCAGATCCCTCAACATGCCAGATCCTCCAACATGCCAGATTCTCCAACATGCTAGATCCCTCAATACACTAGATCCTCCAACACACTAGATCCCTCAACATGCCAAATTCTCCAACATGCTAGATCCTCCAACATGCTAGATCCCTCAACATGCTAGATCCTCCAACATGCTAGATCCCTTAACATGCTAGATCCTCCAACATGTCAGATCCCTCAACATGCCAGATCCCTCAACATGCTAGATCCTCCAGCATCCTAGATCCCTCAACATGCCAGATCCTTCAACATGCCAGATTCTCCAACATGCCAGATTCTCCAACATGCTAGATCCCTCGACATGCTAGATCCTCCAACATGCCAGATCCTTCAACATGCTAGATCCCTCGACATGCCAGATTCCTCAACATGCTAGATCCTCTGACATGCTAGATCCCTCAACATGCTAGATTCCTCAACATGCCAGATTCTCCAACATGGTAGATCCTCCAGCATGCTAGATCCTCCAACATGCCAGATCCCTCAACACGCTAGATCCTCCAACATGCTAGATCCCTCAACATGCCAGATTCTCCAACATGGTATATCCTCCAACATGGTATATCCTCCAACATGCTAGATCCCTCAACACGTTAGATCCCCCAACATGCTAGATCCCCCAACATGCTAGATCCTTCAGCATGCTAGATCCTCCAACATGCTAGATCCCCCAACACGCTAGATTCTCCAACATGCTAGATTCCTCAACACTCTAGATCCTTCAGCGTGCTAGATCCCTCACATGCTACATTCCCTCAACACAGTAAGTAGGTCCCTCAGTATGCTAGATCCTTTTGCAGCACTGAGCCCACCCCCACCCCAGAGTCTGGATCCCACGTCCTTGGACCACGCAGCCCAGGTATACCCTCCTCTGGGCAAGCAGGACTTGGAGCCAGAGGCAACAGCTCCAGGCCTGACAGCAGCGGCCACAACTCAAGCTATATTTTTGCAAGTTCTTCTCTAGATCTTTCTGTTCAAGGGCCTGAAGCAGCACGGCAGCCTGCCTGACAGAAGGGCCCACAGGCTGGGCCTCCCACCAGCATGATCTATTTGAGCCCCTCGAGGCACTGCCTGCTGCTCTGCCCCTGACAGGGCCAGCAGTGCACCATCTCCCACCATCCTCAACTCAGTCTCAGCAGAAAGGGGCTGGGACCAGCTAATGGTTTTCGAGCAGGGTCTGAGGTTCCCTGGTACCAAAGCAGGGAGTACCACCATCTCCCGCATCTCTTGGCCTCACAGCTCAGGGTGCGGGGGCTTCTCGCTTGCCTCCGTGGCCGCTCCTGGCCTCCTGGGCAGATGGCAGCAGTGAGGTCCTGATGAGCACTGGGCTCCCACCCCGTGGGAACTCCTCGTCCAGGCTCGCCCCTCATTCCTCCGTCACCTTTTTCTCTTTTCACTCTCTCTTTCCTCTCTCTGCTCCAGGGGCTCCCAGGATGGAGCCCCCCGGTGGCTTTGGCACAGGCCCGTGACGGAGGCCAGGAGGCCTGATCCTGACTCTCCCTGCCCTGCCCAACGGTTCTTTAAGTTGGCAGAGGACTTTCCTGGGGACCAGGCCAGGGGGCACAGTCACCTACTCCCTTCAGTTTCTTGCTTCCTGGTTATGGCTCCAGCGCCTCCAGACATCCACAGCCTACGTGTTGGCTCCAGCTCCTCTCCTCCTGGTCCACAGCACCCCTCGACTCCCCTCCCAGCTCCACACCATGCCTGTGGTGGGCCAGGCAGGGCTCCAGCCTTGGGTCACCCTGGTCTCGAGCCAGCTGAAACTGGTCTTCAGTGTGGCCTCTGTGGCTTGGACTCGACAGGGATGGGCTCTGAGCTCCAAACAGACTCCTTAAGGAGCAAGGACAGGTCTGTCTGGTCGGGTTTTCTGTTGCTCAGTGGATCGTCTCACTCTTCTGGCCTCAGTTTACTCCCTAGAAAATACGGGTCAGACTGTCCTTGGAGCGATATGTCGGAGCCCCTGCTTCCCCGACGGCCTGGGGCGTGGGCTCTCACCTCAGTTCACGCCATCACCTGGGAAAGCCGCCTACACCGAGGGGTCCCAGGGTGAAATAAGATGAATGCTCAGAGTTCCACAAAGCCTGGCTGTGGTCATGGTGGTTCTTATAACCCCTGATATGGTTGAGTGACAGCTCTGAGAAAGACAGGCACCCACTGCTCCCAGTCACACCCCACCCTGCCTCACTCCCACCCAACTGCCCAGCTCCACCTGGCCCAACGTGGAAATAGCTTCCATTCTTCAACAGCACGGGGGCCCTGAGCATCACCATTCGCTCTTTTGTGCCAAGCACACACTGCACGCCCTGCTCCCGCTGGGCCATGAACCACAGACTCTAAGAGCCTGTCCATGGTACTGACCCCAGGGGGCCCTTCAGCTGGGGTCTGGGGGGAGCTTCTAGAAATCTGTGGAACCCCAGAAATAGCCAGCAAAATGCCATTGTCCCTGTGCTCTTTCTGGGGATCCCTCGAGGAATCCAGGCAACCAAAGGGGCAAACCCTGGGCAGGGGCGAGTTTCCCAAACACCAGCTCCCCACTCCATGCTAAGCCCGGCAGCATCAGGCCCCCTGCCGTGGGCATTTTCTGCCATCCCAGACAGACCGCAAGCCTCTCAGAACCGTGGTGGGCAGGGGCCTGAGTCACTGCCCCCTCCCCCCGCAGCTGAGCTGGGGCTAGAGCTGGGAAGGCAGACATTCCAAGTGCTGTTGGGAACTGCCCTCCAGGCCCCTCAGACCCCCTCCTGCCAGCCCACCCCCAGCTGGGCTCTGGGTAACGTCTTGGAGACCAAGCTCAGCAGCGCAGGGCAGCCGAGCACTTCCTCGTCTGTTTATTACTGAAGCCGGCATCTGGGAGCCCGCGGAGCATGAAATTAGGAACAAATGTTCAGGAGGTCTAGACAGGAACTCTGCGGGCTGCACTCCGATGGAGGACGCCGGGCCCTTGGGCTTCCAGGTAGTGGGAGCGCCTCTGTAACCAGCGCCTGTGTTTGTGGAGGAAAAGGCACTCTTGAGTCTCCGTAAGCCCTCGACGAGACGCCGACACAGGGAGGAGTCTGACCGTGAGGCCACGGGCTTGGGTTCCAGGCCCAGCTCTGCCCTGGGCGCCCAGGGCGGCCCACTCTACCCCGGCCTTGGTTTCCCTATCTGGAAGTGGAGGGGGCCTGCCTCACCTGGTTGGAGGGGCTGCTTGTGACGCCGTCAGATTGTAGGACCCCTGCAGCCGCACTGCAGTCGGGGAGTCTGTGTGTTCGCCGGGCTCCCCTGTCCTGGGGCCCAGTGGGTTTGGAAGCTGCAGGCCTGGATGAGCCAGAGGGCACAGCCAGTGCCGAGGATGCAGGTCTTGGCTTCTCCCTGGCTCCTACCAGGAGCGCTGGGCATCTCAGGTGAACGAGGCAGACAGAAGCTTTCCTTAAGCATCGCACGGGCCTGCACCATGCAAGGCGGTGGCGGGGGCTGGGGCTGGGGCTGGGGCACAAACAGCAGGCTCTGGAGGTCCATCCCCTTAGGCTTTACAGCAAGTGACGGGATGTGGCAAGAGGGACAGAAAACTAGCAGAGTCTGAAATTCAGCAGAGGACATGTGGCCCAGATGGCAGTGAGCAGGGGTCTCCTGCCAGGGAAAGGCGGGTGTGGGGTGGGGGTTCCCGGGGGAGGCAGGTGGAGGCCGGTGTCTGGGTCTGCTGCCAGGTGCTTCCTGCCCATCCCCCCCGGCCCCCCAGTTCCACACCATTCGGTCCTCGGTGCCGCAGGAGACAACTGAAGCTTGTGAGCACAGCTGGCTCTCCCTGCTGGCTGCTGAGACGAGACAGGGCCCTCAGAAGGGGACTGGTGCCTGCCCAGGCCCCTTCACCACAGACTCTGTGGATGGGGGCAGGGGACGCACAGGGAGGCCCCATCTCACAACCTGTCCCTGCAAAAACCCGGGGTGGGAACAGGGACGCAAAGCCATTTATAAAGCTTTAAAACCATTTATGGTCCCAGGGGGCATATAAACAATTCAGCACTATTCTTGCCAAACTGTCTTGGCTGGCAGTGCGGAGGCTTCAAGGGAGCTGGAGGAGGGGTGCTGCCCAAGTCACAAGCAGGCGGCAGAGTGGCCTCCACCAGGCGGTCACTGGGCCTGCCCACCATGGCTCTGCCTCTGAGGCTTGGCCTGTGTTGTTCCCAGCACCCATAGGCCCTCTCCTTCTTCTCCCAGCCCATCCTTCAAGGCCTAGCTCAGAAGCTTCCTCCTCCAGGAAGTTCCCCTTGGTTCCTCCCCAATCCATTACCACCCTGAGCACCCAAGTCCTCCCCTGTTCTCTCAGGCACTCAGCTTCCTCAGAGCTCAAGTGTCCTTAGGATCCAAAGTGTCTGTAGCCTTCTGTGGTGTGCATTAAAAGTTTAGGAAGGCTTCCTGGAGGAGGAGGGCACATGCTTGCCTTTGATGGTGGGTAGGTCTTGAGGATGGGCATTCCAGAGGGTGGGGCACAGCAAGAGCAGAGGGGCGGCAGGAGAGTGGGAGCCCGGGGAGGCCCCGTTGCTCCTGGGAGCTGCTCAGAGTGAACTGTGGGCTGATGTCAGGCCAGGCGCCAGTGGAGCTGCCAGTGGAGTGTGTGTCTGTCGGCTGTGCCTGGCCCTGGGACCTGGCGCCGTCTCGGGCGTTGCTGCTCCTCAGCGGGCGTGTATCTACAGAGCGAGGCTGAGAGGCTCCAGCTGGACTGGCCCGGGTGTCGGAGGGTGGCTGCTGACAGCCCTGGGCACCTGGCCCGAGCCGGCACCCTTCCCGTCACGCTGCCAGGCCGCTCGCTGCTGGAGGAGACCTGGGCCCGGAGGAGCTGCAGCCGGGCGGAGCCAGGGACCAGCTGCATCTCAGACCTGAAAGAGAGCTTTACAGCAAGCGGTCTTTTTCTGAGACCTGAGGAAGGACTTAGACCCAGAGAGGGACGAGGTCCTAATAACATCAGCACGGCACTGAGCACATGCACCTCTGTCCCACAGAACCCCTGGGGTTCTCCCGCTTTACAGAGGAGGGAACTGAGGCAGAGGAATGGAGGCATTGGAGGCCCATTCTTGCAGCTAACGAGGCAAAGCCAGGCTGGCGCTTGGGAGTCCAGCCTGGGTGTGTTGTATGGCTCCCTCGTACCCATCCCTGAGCTCCTCAGCCTACCCACAGCCCCCCACAGTCTCCATCCTCCCTGCAGTCTCAGCCTGACAGCAGTGGGAGCCCCTTGACCCAGGCACATGCTTCCCTATGGAAACGCTGTGGCCCCCGCTATCAGTCAGTGGGCCCCAGCCATGACCCCTAGTGGAGGACGGTGCTAAATTATAATCCTGCATGACCACAGACAACACTACCTCCCAGAACCCCTCCCACGCTGTGCGAGTGCCCTCATTGATGAAGTGGGGTGCAAATAGCTCAAATGCACTCCAGGTGACATACACACAGCAGGAGTCACTCTGCAGGTGTCGGGGAGGGATCCCCACCAGAGTTGGGACCACTGCAGCAATCCCCCCTGCGGCCATGACCTTCTCTGCTCCCTCCGGGGCCGGCGCCTTCTGCCTCTTCAACATATGCACGTCTACCCCAAACCAATAAGCTGTGGCCCAAAGGTCAGGAGCAGATGGCTCGGATGGGGCCACCAGCCTCCTGGCTCAGGGCACAAAAAAGAGGGCCACGCCTGGGCCAAAACCCCCAAACCTGATATCAGCACAGCGTGTGCTCCCCTAAAGGTGCTGTGGCATTCAGGCTATTCGTGTGGGGGAGACATGGGATTCAGCAGTGGGGGGAGGGCAACAGGGGCCCCAGGGGGGATGGTAGCAGTGTATCCAGCCCTGACCCGACCCAGACCCTTCATCTTACTGGGGTGCTGGGCAGCTCACTTCTCTTCAGGCCTCAGTTCACTCATCTTCAAAAGTAGGCGCCACACCCCCTGGTGCCACATGGTCCCAGTGGGATCACTGGAGCGTCAAAAAGAATACCACTGCAGTTGATTGAAACACGTTAAATCTATGTTCAAAAAGCAGTGAGATTGCATCGATACTGTAAACATCCACAAACCTCACAGGGCACCAGCTCATTCTCATCCCAGATAAAGGCAGGAACGGAACCTCCGAGCCTTCCCTCTGCAGGTTGCACGCTAGGGTCACCACACAGATGACAAGGGAATGTGCTGTGGAGCTTTTTCAGGAAGAACTGGAGCCCGTAAACGTGGAAGAAAGGACGACATTTGAAAAGTCTCACTGCTTTGTAACTCCCGTGAAGTGACGGAGCCAGGTGAATGCACAGCACCACTGCAGCCGTGTGCTGGGAGCCCACACGACCTGACAGCGGAGGAACTGGCCGAGGGCAGCTGCAGCCACTAGCGAATGGTGACATCAAGATGAGGGGGCAGCAGACACCAGGCCCCTGGAAGAGATGCAGCAGGAAGCCAGTTGAGAGAACACGGATAAAGGAGCAGGTTCAATGCCAGGCAAGGAATCCCGGCCAGCTCCGGGGCGTGGAAAATTCTGTCAGATAAACAACCCAGTTTCTCCAATAAACAGCGTGGGGGTGGGGGGCGTGAATGAGTTTCGAGCTGTTCTAGAGCAAAACGAGCCAATATCCTGATTTGAACTAACCAACTGTAAAAAAGTCATTTCGGAGATGACAGGAGATTGCTCAACGTAGGCTGGGTGATTTTTAAAAAAAATCCTCATCCGTCAGATTCTGCACTGAAGTAGTTATGGGTAAACGGATATGCTCTGTGATTTCCTTTAAATACTCCAATCTCTTCCTCCACCCCATCCCCCAGCAAGAAAAAAAAAACTGAGGCTTGGGACATTGAGGAAGGGATGTGATGGCGCCAGCTCCGACTGATTTGTGAGAGGTGACAGTGAAACATTCAGGAATTTTGTAAGCCGGTTGTCAGACCTTGCTTTAACTGAAACTGGCCATGGCAAGAAAATCTACAGCACAAAAATCAGCAAATGCTCCCAGGCGGGTGCTTTGAGAGCTGGTTTATCAGCTCGCCGCAGGACAGGGACGAGCCGAATGCCAGCAGCCACGGATAGACCACGTCACTCCAGTCTCTCTGCCTTGTGTTTGGCGGACGTTTTCCACAATAAGGCGTTTGCAAAGGGCATGTCCCTGGGCCTGGAGATCCCATGTCTAAGAATGTGTCCTGAAAGCCAGCAAAGTAGGTTCAGATGGTTCCCGTGACTTAGCTACAAAGATACTTATTAAAACATTGCTAAAAATATTTCCTTAATGTAAGAAACCCACACATCAGAAAGGAATTGGTTTTCGGTTTTGCAAGATGAAAAATTCTGGAGATGAGTCGCCCAACAGTGTGAAATATACTTCATGCTCCTGACTTGCACACTTAAAAATGGCTAAGATGGTACACTGTATGTGTGTTTTACCACAATTAAAAATTTTAAAGGAAAGGGGTTGGCTACATTAAACAGTGGAATCTGCTTCGAGATTATGCTGCAGAAGAAGATGTGAGGATCTGGAAGAATAATGGTGACCTTCTCGGATGCAAATGCAGGGAAGCAGGTTACAAAACCATATGTTCGGCAAGTGATTGCATTTGGGTAAATTTAAAACCGCACAAGCTTGTAGAGCCAGGCTGGAAGGGCGCCATTCATTGAGACCGTGCTACACTGAGCATGGAGAGACATGCTCGTAAAAGTGTCACAAAACCCCATGCTATCAGTGTCCACCTACGAATGTGGAAACTGAGGCTGGGACAGGGACAGGGACAGAGACCAGCAGAGGCAGAGCAAGGCCTGGGGCCCCTCCCACAGCCCGTCCCTGGCGGAGCTCCTGCCTCTCATGGGCACATCCTGGGGTGCTTTATTTCCCCCAAGGCTTGTCTTCTCAGTTTTCTAGAATAGCACGGATGACTTTTGCGGTGGGGAAGCGTGATGCTGTAAAGCTGGCGGCGTGTGTTGCAGGCTGTTGATGGAGAAGGGGGCGGATGACAGCCGGGACCGTGGTCATCACTGGGGGCATCTTGGCGACTGTGATTCTGCTCTGCATCATTGCCGTTCTGTGCTACTGCCGGCTCCAGGTACTCCCAGAGGGCGGGGAAAGGGACAGGGCAGGGCAGGGCAGCCCGGAGGGTGCCCCTACCTCGGGAGGGAGCCCGCATGAAGGCCACAAGGGTCAAGGCCCGAGAAGTAGGGAAGAGCCTCGTGGCAGAGAAGACGCTCAGCAGAGGGCAGCCAGGACCCCACTGTGGGGCTCAGTGAGATGTGCCTGACTCCCCTCACCTGGGGCTTTTAATGAGGCTCAGAGAAGGGAAGGGACTTAGCCGAGGGTACCAGCTGCCCGAGGGAGTGCCGCAGTGAGCCTCCCTTCCCAACTGCACTCCAGGGCCGTCTAGGGTCCCTGTGTCTCCCTGAGAGATGAAGGGCAGCCATTGGTGCAGGGCGAGGCAACAGAGCTGCCGGTGCCGGTGACCCCCGGCTCTGCTGATGTGGGGCTGCAGACCCTTCCGTGCCTCAGTATCCCCACCTGCAAAATGGAAATAACAGTCACAACTGTGCACTGCTGGGTGGAAGAGATGAGTGGGTCATTGCGAAACACCCACACTGTGCCTGGCCTGAGCGAGGCCCACAGCGCCGGTGACACAGTTGAGGTGTCAGGCCTGGGCCGCCCCATGCCCGCTGTGCCAGTTGGGGCTAGCCCTTCCTGCATGCAGGTTCCGAGGTGGGAGCAGGCTGCCGCAGGGCCACCATCCCTCTGCCCGCAGTACTACTGCTGCAAGAAGGACGAGCCGGAGGAGGACGAGGAGGAGCCGGACTTCGCCGTCCACTCGCACCTGCCCCCGCTGCACTCCAACCGCAACCTGGTGCTGACCAACGGGCCGGCGCTCTACCCCACCGCCTCCACCTCCTTCAGCCAGAAGTCCCCGCAGGCCCGAGCCCTCTGCCGCAGCTGCTCCCACTACGAGCCCCCGGCCTTCTTCCTGCAGGAGCCGCCGGAGGAGGAAGAGGATGTGCTGAACGGTGGGGAGCGCGTACTCTACAAGAGTGTCAGCCAGGAGGACGTGGAGCTGTCCCCGGGGGGCTTCCAGGGGCTGCAGGCGCTCAACCCCAACCGTCTCTCCGCCATGCGGGAGGCCTTCGCCCGCAGCCGCAGCATCAGCACCGACGTGTGACCTGGGCCCGCTCCCGAGCCCCTGGCCTGGAGGGTCCTGAGACCATGGCAGGGTTCCCGTGGCACACCCACCTGGCCCCAGGCCCCAAGTGGGGCTTGGCTGAGCCCTCCTCGAATCCCTGTCCTCAGGAGAGACCCAGGCTGGAGGAGTCCCCGGGCTCGAGGCAGGGATAAGGCTCATTGAACACAAACGTGTCCCGGGGGGAGGCACAGCTGGGATCTGGGGCTGGAAGGACCAGGTGACCGTACAGCAGGCCGGGCGTGGATGGTTGCTCCTGATGCTTCTGTCTCAGCCCCAGCAGCTTGGCCAACACAGGGGGTCTCCATGGGTCACCCCCTCCCTGGGCCTCAGCCTTCTCACCTGCTCAAGGAAGGGGTGTCCTCAGTGAGGCTCGGGGCCCCACACCAAGGCACCCCCACCCCAGCGATTGCAGACCAAGGATTCCGTGCCTCCACCCAGAACTCGGGCCTCTCTCTCTGCCTCTTTTCCCTCTCTCCCCCCACTCCTCCCTCCCTCTCTCTCACACACACTCCCGGTTTCAAGTGCCAAGCGTCTGCCCAGGCTGAGACTCGAGGTGCTGAGCTCCCTGCAGATGGACAGGTTGCCCCTAACAGGAGATTGTCGGGGGCGGCAGGGCCCTTGGGATGCTCAGCCCAGACAGGCGTGTTGGTGGGAGGGGAAAGGCCACGTCGCAGCCCATCTGCCTTGGGAGCAGCAGCGTGGAAATGCTCAGACACAGTGCTCAGCCAGAAGGTAGCCCAGGGCCAGTTAGGGTGGGCAGAGCCGAGGCCCGGGGTTTGACAACCCCCGAGTCCCCGTGACACTTAATTGGCCCTTCCCACCCCTGGGCCTCGGTCTCCCCATCTTGTGTGATGAGGGGCTGGTCGCAGAGGGACCCTGAGGACGGAGGTCTTCAGGCTCTGGGTCTCAACAGGAACTGAGGTCCCCAACGGAGACAGAGCTGCAGGTCACCTCCCCCACCTGCTTCTCAGCAGGACCCAGGAGGCTCGGCCCAGCCCCACCCTGCTCCCGGTGGACCCCAAGCAGCCGGAGGCTCCCGCTGCTGTGTGAAGGCCTCCTCTGAGCCCACCCTCCACCAAGCGCCCATCCAGGCTGAGGTCTCCTGGGAATTCCCACCCGCTCTCCTGCTGCTAAGGAAATGACGTCAATGGCTACCCCAGAGAAATCCCCCAAACCCCAGGTCACCAGCTATCGGGAAAGCAGCTCTTCCTCGCCCAGGAAGATGCACTGATTACTCTCAGCAACCTGATCCCAGGAGCCCCCTTCCCTCTCGGGGGCTCTCCCTCCCTCTCCTTCTGGCCCTGCCATGGAACCCCAGGGCCAGGGAAGCCCATGTCTGCCCAGGGAAGGCACTCTCCTAAAGGACAAGGCTGGCCGGGCGCGGTGGCTCATGCCTGTAATCCCAGCACTTTGGGAGGCCAAGGCGGGTAGATCACGAGGTCAGGAGTTCAAGACCAGCCTGGCCAAGATGGTGAAACCCCGTCTCTACTAAAAACTACAAAAATTAACTGGGTGTGGTGGCAGGCGCCTGTAAAGCCAGCTACTCAGGAAGCTGAGGTAGGAGAATCGCTTGAACCCGGGAGGCACAGGTTGCAGTGAGTCAAGATCATGCCACTGCACTCCAGCCTGGGTGACAGAGTGAGACTCTGTCTCAAAAAAATAAAAATTAAAGACAAAGCTTTGCAGGCCACGGGACTTCCCTGAGCTTGGGGGGGTGGCCTGAGCCGGACACTTCTTGCTCTTACTCAAAAACAAAGTCCCCTGTTTCCGGAGGCGTCGGAAGTGCTGGCGGAGACACAGTCGTTACTGTTCTGTTCTCCTCCTCTTACTTTCTCCCTGCCTGGTTGGGACAGGCCAGTGGCATTCACCCTTGAGGTCCCTCGAAGCCCCGGCCCCCGGCCTGCCCACACCTCCGGCTTCCTCTGTGCATCTGTGAAGTCTGTTTCTGATGCGTTAGTGTGGGGGGTGGGCTGGGTGGGTCGGGGTGAGGGCCCGGAGGTGGCCCGTGCTGTGGCTGTTCTGATTCCGTTTCCCACTTCCTTTCTGGTCTCCATCCCCTCTGTAGATACGTAGATCTCTTTGAACCGAAGTAAGCACCCATTCCTCCTAGACTACTCGGCTCCCCCATGGGGACCTGCTGGGGAGCTGCTGGTTCCCTGAGGAAAGTGAAAGCCAATAAAACATCTCCCACACTCCCTTGCAGTGTCTTCAGTCCACCCGGGCGTCCAGGCCGTCCACACCCACACTCTCAAGCCTTCTGGGAGGGACTTCCTTCTACCCAGCAGGAGGCAAAGTCAGCTTCTCCCCGGGATGCAGCCAGCGGGGCCAGGACTCTGCCCAGTGGGGCCGAGAGCTGCTCTCAGGCTTGGGGGCAAGGCAGTGGGCCACGGGTGAGTTTCCCAGGCGGCTCTCCACCTTCCAGCATTGAGAACCATGCCGTGGCGGGATTCCCGTAGCACACCCACGTGGCCCCAGGCCCCAAGTGGGGCTTGACTGAGCCCTCCTCGAATCCCTGTCCTCAGGGAAGGCCCAGGCTTGTGGCAGGGATAAGGCTCATTGAATGCAAACGTGTCCTGGGCAGAGGCACAGCTGGAGGCCTGGGGCTGGAAGGACCAGGGTGGACTCTGAGCCACTGGATGGAGGGTTGTGGGGGACAGGCTGGGTCCCCTGGGACAAGTGACTGAGCATCTCTGGGCCTCAGTTTTATCCTCCACACAATGAGGTGATCGTGATACCTGTGTCGTGGGGACCTTTGGGAGATAAACTCAGGCGGCACCTGTGCCGGGCACCGAACCTGGCATACAGCAAGTATACAGTAAGTGTTGGCAGAAAGGAGGCACCAGGGAGGAAAAAAGTAAGACAGGAAGAAGATGTGGGTTGAGGGAAAGAGAAGAGAAGAGCAGCGGGGTGAGGGCGGGCACAGGGTGAGGTGGGCAGAAGGCCTCGGACTCCCGGTCTCAGCGACACGGCCCAAGCCGGTGACTTTGAGCAAGTCCATCCCAGGGGCCTCTAACTCCCGGGCTTCAGGGATTGAAAGGTCCATCCCAATTGCAGCCCCTCAACGCACATGCGTGCAGTCACACTCAGAGGCAAAAACACACTGGGGGAGGGGGTACTGCCTCAGTTTCCCCAGGGCCCCAAGTCGTTCAGAAGCTGTCCTAAAGCTGCGATGGACCCTACTCTGGCTCCCAGTCTGAGGACAAGCTGGCCTCACATCAAGGAAGCAGCTCGGCACCCACTTACCTCCCAGGTGCCTGTGTGCACCGAGACACCTCCTGGGGTCCTCTCCGGCAGTGCAGCCCCATCCTTCCTCCGGCTGTGTCGCTTTTCCTCTCCTGGGTGCTCTTTCCCACCTTCTCGTCTGGGAAAAGCCACTCCTGCTGCTGGTTCAGCTGAGCAGCCCCTCCCGAGAGGCCCCTGTGTCCCTGCACCCACGCGTCCAGGTCAGGAAGCCTCCCCTGAGGTCCAGGAACGGCAGTGACGGTGCTGTTTCCTGAGGCTTGAAGTGGGCTCAGCCCTGTGCCCCCAACACCTGCCTGGTCTCCTGTCTTCTTCCCAATGCGCTTGCCAGTGGGTGCCCCACACCTTAGCCAAGGTCCCCAGCCCCTGCCCCACAGCTCCTGTACCAGTTGCTGACGGGCTTGAGATGTCAACTCCACTCCTACTCCAGAACCTGTCCCAGTGCCCCCAAACACCCTCCCTGCACGCTCCCAGGCCTCTCGCCTCTGTCTGCACCTGACCGTCTTCCTCCTTGGAGCAGGTGCTGTGGCCTCCACCTGCCCCCGCCCCCCGCCCCACACCTGAGGCCTCAGTGAGCTGGAGAGACCCCGCATGGCCATGCGTGGGCCCTCCAAGCCCCGAGGCTGCCCACTCCTCCAGCCAGAAGTAACTGAGACCCCAGGATGCCGCCATAAATAGGACCACTTTATTAACATAGATGAGCACTGACCCGACTGCGGGGGCGGGGCCTGAGGTCCATCCCAAACGCCCTGTGGGCAAGCGCCTCTGCCCAGGGTAGAAAGTGCAGTGGGAGGAGAGCTCCATGGGAGGGGTTCCATAGGAGGGGGCACGCCTGGGCCTCCTTGCTGCCTGCGCCCCCTCCTCACCCACCGGACTCCGAGGGAGGGAGGCCCCCCACGTTGGGCTTGCCTGCTAGTCTCCTTCAGAAGGCCCTGTCACCCAGAGAGGGCATGGGCTTCGGGCCAGGGTAAGACACCTCCACCACTTGGCTGTGGGCCCTGGGCCCCTCGGCTGGGGGCTGCTGGGGGCCAGGGAGTGGGAGCCACGAACACAGGATCCACACAGGAACACGGATGGGCTCCCACAGCAGGGGTGGCTCTGTCTGGGGGCAGGCCAGTGGGTGCTTGCCCATTTTTCTTCCCCAGGAGCACAAAAGTCCATGGGCCGCGGGAAGTCCCCCCTTGACAGCTGAGTCTCAGTGCCACGTCCCTCAGGCCAGCGTGCCCTGCAGGAGGGGTGACTGTGGAGGGCCCCAGAAGCTGCAGCAGCTTGGTCTTTGTCTGGAAGGGGCTGCAGCTGCCGCGCCTAGGAGTGGGGGGGCCTGCAGGAGCGGCAGCACGCCTTGCTGTAGTACCAGTGCCCACAGAGGTTCACCTTGATAGCCAGGGCGCAGTTGGTGCCCGGCTGGTCCTGACAGCTGTCATCTAGAGAAGGAACACAGGGCGAAGTGGGGCAGTTTCAGGAGGTGGCCAAGGGGTGAAAACACCAAGGACCCTCACGTGTCTTTTTCCAGGGGCAGGGGCAGCGGGCCTGCCACCCCACACAGACCTCCATCTCTAGCTCTCTGCCACCTCTTTCCTTGCCCCTATCTGTCCCCAAGAGGTCGCTGTCCCTGATCATGCCAGGTGATTTAATCTGTGTCCCAAGAGGGGTGAGGCCTGGGGCTGGGGTCTAGAGGAGCTACAGAGGTCGCACCCGAGGCCTAAGCATCCCCAAGGGGTCCCCAGGGGCCGCCCCCGTCCACTGCTCAGTGTATCCAAAGCAGAACTCATCACACACCCTGCACCTGGCACCTCTTGGAGCCTGTCCCCTGTCCCACCTTCAGCTGCCCAGGCCCTGCTTCATTTGCTCCCCTCCCTGCCCCATGTCCCAGTCCCTGGCCGTTCCAGGCGAATCATCCTGGATTCAGCTCTCGGCCCCACGGTGGCCCCGCCATCTGAAGCAGACACTTTCCCCAGAGTATGGGTCTCAGCATGGCTCCCTGGGGCTGTGGAGCCCCAGTCAGGCCTCCCCCATGCCCCTTCCCACTCTCCCCTCTCATTGGGGCTCAGCCACGCCGGGAGGAGGCCTCTGCTCCCAGCACACCTCGGTCTCTCAAGCTGGTTCCCAGGCTCACCATCCAGGTAAGCAATGCCTGCTCATCCTTCAGGCCCTGGCTCCGCCCTCAACTCCCTGGGAAGCCCCAGGCCCACCTCCGCCTCCCCACCCCTCACCTGGGGGCTCCGTGGGGCAGGGCTGCAGATCACAGGCCTGTCGGCCAACGGGCTTCACCAGCGGGTCACAGCCGCGGACGATGTCAGTCCCCTGGTAGCACTTGACGTCTCGCACCCTCACGCCCACCCCGCAGGTCTTGGTGCACTGGTGTGGGAGACAGTGGGTGCGGGGTGAGCCCCCCGATGGGGCCGCGGCTTGGGCAGGAGGCGGGAAACCTGCACGTTCACACTTCCCCACCCCGCCCTTCCCAGGCGGCTGTGGGTCCCGTGTCATTGTGGGGAAACACATTGGAAACTAGACCTGCAGCCCCAGGCTGAGCTGAGGTGGAGACCAAAGGACACTGGCTGGTGGTCAGGGGGCTCTGATTCTCTCCCCACCCAGGGCTGCCTCAGTCTCCCCAGGTGCACAGTGAGCGGTGGTCCCTCCTCTCTCATCTCCCAGAGGGTCCTCTGGTCCCAGCTCTCCTGGGTCTCTGGTGCAGACCGTTCGTCATAAGCCCATCGAATGCATCTCACGAAGCCACCACCCTCTCCAGTGGCTCCCCGTCCAGATGTTCCCCTTGGAAAACCCCGCTGAGCTCCCCAGAACACCAGAGACATCTGCTGGCTGGAGTCACTCTGCTGTCCTGCTGCCAAGGTCCCACAGGTGGTGGCTCCCTCACACTACCCCCGACATGGGTGACCCCACATCACCCAGGCACGTCTGGGACCCGAGCCCTCGGTTCTCTGAGGTGGGCGGGGTGGGAGGCCCCAGCCCTGGGGCCCACTCTCCACTTCTGTTTGCAAAGGAGCGGGGTGGACTGATTAAGATTTGGCAGAAAGACAGCCGCCCGCCTGCCTGCTCCGAGCCAGGGGGTGGGGGCTGGCACAGTCTTCAGGCAAGGAGAGGCTGGCTTGGCACCGACGGCGTGAGGACAGTCAGCCTTTGGCAGGGTCCCGAGGAGCCTCTGGACGTGCCTCTGGAGAGCAGCACATTCCCAGCCAGCCCTGGTGCCAGCTCCTCTGCCCCTGGGGAGCGGATGAGACTGGGCAGCTGGGGGAACAAACACTGACTGAGCCGCCACTATGCAGCAGCACTGGGGCAACCACCAGGAAAGAGGTGTCCACGTGCCCACCTGCCGTGCCACCTCCTCATCGGGGTTGGGGGTTCCCCTCCCCAGCACCCCAGGATGTTCTTCTGGGGTCTCCCCTTCGTGGCTCCCCCCGTGCCATGCTTATCACCCAGCAAGGTACCTGCACCTAGAGGGTCTCTGTTTCCTCTGAAGCCAGCCCTCTTCCGAAACTACAGGACTCGGCTGGCTCCCTGGGGCCCTGGAACCCCACTCAGCCTCCCCGCCCCTCCCACTCTCCCCTCCCACCAGGCTCGGCCTTTCCAGAAGGAGCCATCCTGCCTGGGCACACCGTGGTCTCTCCAGTTGACTCCTGACTAAAGCCTGCCCACCCTTCTGGCCCTGGCTCTGCCCCTGTCTCCCCTGGGAAGCACCAGGCCCGCCCTCAGCCTTTCCCCTCCTCGCCTGGGGGGTCCTTCGGTGGGCAACAGGGAATCAGTGAGTGTGTTCTTCCTCCTGAACAAGCATATGTGCTGTAGGGCAGGCAGAGGCCCTGGGCAGGGGCAGGATGGAAGCCACACGCCACGCAGAGTGCACGGAGAGCCCAGGGCCAGGACCCTACTCTCTGAGCAGGAACGTGCTGGGGTCCCCAGCTCAATCCTCACAGACTCTTGGATTCTTTGCCTTGAACTCATAAGGTTTACGATCTGGCACCCACCCATCACAGCAACCAAGACGTGGAGCCCTCAGGCACCAGAGCCTGAGACACAAGAATATTCCAGGCTCCGAGTCCCATCTGACACCCCTATTTTGTCGCCTGGGTATTCAGAGTTGGCCCATGAGGAAACTGAGGCCAGAGGTAGCTGGAGACCCCAGGTACACAGCCTGGCTATGGCAGTCCCTGCCCAGTCATTCCCAGAGACCCTGTGGATGCTCCAGGTACCCCTCTCAGAAACTCATGGCATCGCTAGGTGGGAGGAGGCTGGGGCCAGGGCTGGCGCTGCTGTGAAAGGGTGTGGAGGCAGATGTGAGTTACTCAAGCTGGAGTCTAGACAGGACAGCCTCTGGGGGCCCAGAAGGCGGAGGGGCACCCACTGGCTCAGGGCAGGACTCTGGAGTCACCTGGAGGTCCCATGGGAAGTGGAGCGGAAGGGGAACACAGCAGGGGAGGTGAAAGCAATCTGTTTGCTCTGCAAGACAACTGGGGCAGGGGGAGGCCCAGCGTGTCACCCGCTCTATGAAACCAGGGCTGCCCACCCACCTCGGGGCTCCCTGCTCTGGGCCCCTCTTGATGAGCTGGTTCAGGCCTCTCTTCCCTTGCAGATGCCACACCCCATCTGAGTTCACTCTGGGGCCGGACAGGCCTGGGCAAGAGTGTCTGCTACAGCCCCCAGTAACTGTGGGACCCCGAGTGGGCCAGAGAGCTCTCTGAATGTCAGTTTCTTCCTCTGAGGAATGGGGAAAAGGGCCCCTCCTCATGGCGCTATTGGGGGAGAGGAGACTGTTTAGGCCAAGAGCTGGGCCAGAGCTGCCACACGCGCCTCAAGGCCCCCAGGTTGCTCCCCTCCACAGAGAGCAGAGACCTCAGCTCTATCCTGCCTGACATCCTGGAGCTGGGCATTCTGGAGGCCCAAGAGTCTAGGAATCATGGAGGGGTGGGACCCACACAGGACACTTGCTGCCCTTTCCTCTGGCCCTGCCATGGCCTGACCTGGGGTGCTTGTCTGTTACCGTCTCCCTAAATCCCAAGCTCCTGCCTTGGCGGTGGCTCCCGGAGGGCCAGGCCTGTGTCTGACTCAGCCCAGTCTGCCCCCCATGTCCACCTGGGGTCTGTCTGTCCCATGGTGTCAGGCACATGGGCTGCCAAACACACAACTCAGAGGCCACAATTCGAGGCCGGAGTTCCTGGGCCCAAAAAGGCCCAGGACGAGCACTGTAGGGATCCCAGGGACAAGAGCAGAGAAGGCTTCCTGGAGGCGGTGGCTCTCACACTTGCTGATGTGGTGGAGTTGGGAAGCTTTCCTGGGATGGAAAGCTCTGACAGAGGCTACTGGGGAGGCGGGGTGGGAGGCATTTAAGGAAGCTGGAGGCAGAAGAGATAGGATCAAAACTCAGGCCTGGCCTCAGGCAACCTCAGAGGGGCAGCGGGAGCTCACCTCGGACCACGGGCTGGTGTACCACTTGAAGCAGGGCCTTTCAAAGCACGTGCTCTCCTCCGGAGGCTTCTTGGCGAGCCCGCAGTCGGGGCTGCTGCGTGTCTGCGGCTTCCCGTTGGCCAGCTCCATGCAGAGCACCAGCCGCTTCTTGACTCCGCGCCCGCAGGTGGTGTTGCACTGAGGCCGGGGCAGAGGGAGCAGGTCAGCGCCAGGGCCCAGCAGGACCCGACACGGGGCCCACGGCGACTCTGCTGATAAGGGTCTGGTCAATAGCAATTGGGTGAGAACACGCCAGTGCATAACAGACTGGCCGAGAACTCTTTGTTCGATAACCATTTGGCCCCAAATGGATTTGATCAAAAGCAGTTTAGCACAAAACCATCTGTTTTGAAACAAATTGGCTAATGACAATTTGGCCAACAACGATTTGGCCAAAATCAATTTAGCAGAAAACAGTTTGGCTGGAGATTATCTGGTTTAGCGTCTGCCTGGAGCTGCCGGTTGAAAGCGATTTGCAGAAAGCAAGGTGTCTGAAATGGCAAGTTGGTGACGATGCCAGGTGGGTGGGAAGACACAGTGGTCACGATCAAAGGTTGCACAGGCCGCTGTGCCAGGAGCAGGCAGCCCGAACAATCCCTGTCCCTAGCCTTCCACATTCCAGGGACTTGGGGGCCCAGGCTGGGGGCAATGCCAATTCTGCACGAATCACTGAGTACACACAAAATTGGGATTTGGAAACCTATCAGGTGTTTTCCTACCTTTTAAGCCTTTTGTATTCTAGAATGATTTTTAGGAAATTGTGCCTTCATAATGTGCAGTGAATTCCTCTTTTTCACCCATCTGCTGTCCCAGCCACCTGGCTCTCCTCTCTGGCCAAATGCTCTCCAGGCACAGGGAGGCCCTCCAGTGGGCTCTGGGGTACTCACCCGCTCCCAGTCCTGGGCCAGCCAGTGGGCGGGACAGTTTTTGTCCCCACAGGGGTGGATGGCCAGAGGCTTGGTCTCCATCTGGCACTGGGATTCGGGTACCACCCGTCCGTCACTGGTCTTGCAGTACACGTGCCTGATGGTTCGGCCTTGCCCGCAGCTTCCACTGCACTGCAGGGGGGAAGGGCAGGCAGGGGACACCGGGTGAGAGGCAGCCACGCCAGGAGGGGCCCTGGATGTCAGTCCCAAGGGAGGGAAGTGGCTCCCAGGCAGTGTCGAAGCAGTTGCCATGGTAGCCACTTTTTAAATAACATTTTCTGTTCTAATTACAGAAATAATGCACGCTTGATGAATAGCACACAGAGAAAAAAAGCACACTTAAAAAGATCATTTGTGCACCCACCACCCCGAGGGGACCCCAGCTAGCATCTGAGCAGCTCCCTCTCAACGAGAGAGACAGAGACAGGGAAAGAGATAGAGACAGACACAGAGACAGAGACAGGGAGACCGACACAGAGAGACTCGGAGACAAACAGAGACAGGGAGACAGAGACAGACATACAGAGGAACAGAGACACAGACACAGTCAGGGAGACAAAGACAGAGACACCAAACAGGTTGTAGAGGGAGGGTGATGCTGGCCACTTGTCTGGGGAGAGGTTTTGATTCCTGTAATAACGGGGGAGAAGGCTGGTTGGGCATTTTTCACCTCACACCCTTGCCTTGGAAAAAATGGAAACTGAGGTACATCAAGGCAAGTCTCTGGGTCTCCTCTCACCAGCTGCACACCCCAGCCACCCCTCGGTGCAGGCCTCCCTGCAGCCCGGCCCTCACCGGTCCCCAGTCGGAGACAGTCCACTGCCGATCGCAGGGGGGTCCCGTGCAGTTCTTCTCCCCGACAGGCCTGGTGTTGGGGTCACACAGCTTCTCATCCTCCGAGCAGCGGATGTCCCTGGTCACCACACTGCGCTCCCCACACTTGGCAGTGCACTGCAGCGGGAGGCGGGGGGAGCGTGACGCAGGTGCGGCCACCTCCAGCTCCCAAGCCCAGCTCCCCGGCCCTTCCGGCCCCCCCGGCTTGCTCCCGCATACGCTCACCTCCGACCACTCTGACATCTCCCACTGGGGCCCGCAGGCGGGGTTCCGGCAGGTCTTGCGCTCCTCGGGCCGCACGGCCTCAGCTGCCTCGCACAGGTCGCTGTACACGGAGCTGTCGAAGCCGGGCGAGAGCATCTTCCAGCAGCGCACGACACGGAACTGGTAGCCCTCTCCACACGTGCGCGAGCACTCGCTCCAGCTGCTCGTCTCCCACCTGCCCCGGGAGCAGATGGCCTTCAGCGACCCCCAAGTGACGGCCAGGACCCCACGCAACCCACACCCCTAGAGACAACGCAGCTCCTCCCTCCCTCCCCCATGTGGCCCAAAACTGCAACAAGCTAAGCCGGACAGGAGGCTGGCAAGGCCCAAGGGTGCGGGCTGGGCCATGACGGCCCTGGTGGTCTTCAGGGAGCACCCTGGCAAGGCAGTCGGCGGGTGCCCTGAGCGTGCGCTCAGCCTTCCTGCCCCTTCGTGCCCTGCTGTGTCACACAGCTGGCTGTGCCCCATGGGACTCTGGCGAGGGTGGAAGTGAGCAGAAGGCCCATTTCTGATGTGTGTCCAGAAAGAGGGCCTGGCCAGCGTGCTGGGGAAAGACCTGAGCTGGGTGGGTTATGATGAGACCCTGAAGCCTTCCAGGCAGAAGACTTGGAATAAGAGGTCCAAAGCTGATGGGCTCTGAGAGGGAGGACAGGTCCTGCTGGACCCACCTGGGGCCGGCCTTAGCAGCATTCTGGGGACCCTAAGCGTTCTGCCCGTCCCAGAAGGGAGCAAACGTGCAGGAAGTGGGAGTCCCGGGATGGAGCAGGACAGAGAAGAGGAGGCAGTGTGGCTGTGCTCAGGGCGCAGGAGGGCTTGGCCTCTGAGGAGCATGTGAGCCTCGTCGGGGGAGGCCAGCGCTCTCAGGCTCATCTGGGGACCCCACTTGTCTCTAGGGGTAGTGTGCACTCAGCGCTCAGTCTGACTGCATCCACAAGGCAGGAGGCGAGGCCCAGAGGCCCAGAGGCCCAGAAAACAGGCCTCCACCCACATCCAAGGGCCAGCCAGCAGGCATGGAATCTCAGCAACAATCCCTTCGGGTTTATAAAAATCCTACATGGGCCAAGCAGACCTAGTGGGGCAAAGATAGCGCTATAATATAGAGTGATGTTGAGAATGGCTTCTAAATCTATGGTAAGCATTTACTGAGCACCTACTGTGTACAAGGCACAGTGACAGATTAAACTGCAACTCCTGGGAAGACTCAGAAGGTCTCTGAGGGGTGAGGTCTCTATGCCCCTCCTCGAAGGGTCCCTACGGCCCTGCACACAAAGCACCTCTAAGGGAAAGGGGGGTAAGGCTGACTGCTCCTGTGGGCAGAGCCCGGCATGCCCCTGCCAACACCCCACCCAGGGCCACCGATGGCAGGTACCTGGGCTGGCACTCCCTCCCGGCGCAGAACTCGTGGACGGGCTCGGGTCGCGTGAGGGCGTCGCAGTAGCTGTCGTCCACCTCCACGCCATCATAGCGGACACACATGGCATACGTGGACATGACCCCTGGGTTCAGGACAGGGGAGGGCCTGTGAGCCATGCCGGTGCCTTGGAGGCCAGCAGACAGGCCACAGGATTGGAGCAGGTCACCTGACCTCTCAGCCCAGCTTTCTGGCTTGGGGATCAGTCACGGCTGTGGAACTGCAGCGTGAGGGCAGCATTGTGGGTCTGAGCTGTGTGGGTCCGACCTCTTCTCTTTGCACCCCCACCCCGCCCCACCCAACCCGGGCTGGGCTCCCGGTTCCCATGTCACAGAGTCCAGGCTTTGAGTTGGCTCAACTGGCCCCCATGGAGGTGCAGAGGCACACACAGCCAGGTGGCCCCCATCACCAGGCGTTCAGCAACCACCCAGTGACGGGCAGGCGGGAGTGAAACCTGACCGCTCCTGCCCCGCCAGCCTCCTCAGAGGTCATGGTGGGTGTTCGGGCCCTCCTTCCCCTCTGTGGCATGCCCCAGTCCTCAGCAAGCATCATCTTGAACTTATTTTTTTTGAAACAGAGCCTCATTCTGTGGCCCGGCCTGGAATGCAATGGTGCAATCATCTCGGCTCACTGCAACCTCCCCTTCCCAGGTTCAAGCTATTCTCCTGCCTCAGCTTCCCGAGTAGCTGAGATTACAGACACCTGCCATCATGCCCAGCTAATTTTTGTATTTTTGTAGAGATTGGGTTTCACCATGTTGGCCAGGCTGGTCTGGAACTCCTGGCCTCAAGGCATCCACCCTCCTCGGCCTCCCAAAGTGCTGGGATGACAGGCGTGAGCGACCACGCCCGGCCTGAACTTTCTTTAGTCATCACTGTGTGCCTGTCTTTGTTGGTGCCCCATACTCTACAGTGGGTGACGGGCAGCCCTCACCTAGCAGTGCCACTTCCCTGACCACACCTCCCCCTTTCTGCTTCTATCCTCCCCCCGCACCCTTGCCTGGCACCGAGCTGCCACACAGGCCCAGCTCCCTGCCCAGGAGGAGAATGATTCTGGGAGAGCCGGCAGCAGTGGGAACAGGCTTGGGGTGGGGTTAGGCTTTGCTGCTTCTGCTGTGCGTGCGTGTGTGTGTGTGTGTGTGTGTGCGTGTGTGTGTGTGGCCTCGGGAGACAGACCCAGCCTTCTGGGATGACGGGCATCATGGAACGGTCGTGGCTGTGGCTGCCAGTTCCCCCAGAAGGAAATCGGTTTCCCCATACCCAGAGAGCCCAGCCACCCAGTGGCGCGTGTCTGCGGCCAGCGGCTCCTGCCTCTCCTGCCTCTCCAGGCCCCAGCTCTGGATGGAACGAGACAGCCTGGGAAGCAGCCGACAAGGGGATGTTTTCTTTTTTCCGTAAAGGACGAGCCAGGCTGTGATCATGGTTCCTCTCCCGCCAGAGCTGGGCCGTGCAGGCTTTAGCCTTCTCTGAGGGGGAGGCTGGCTTCCCGGCCAGGTCTGCTTGGAATGTTCCAGGCCTCAGAGACACCCGCTCTGGGGCCCGGGGAGGTGTGGGGCTGGGGACTTGCAGGCCATCGCCAAGTGCCTGGTTATTCATTTGCTCCCCATCATGAAGAGCAGGCCGTGGTCAAGAGAGACCGGAATCCAAGTCCCAGCTCAGTGCCTCCCTTGGGGTGACATGACCATGACCAGACTCCAGCCTCAGCTTTCTCCTTCCCAAAATGGGAACCTTCCAGAGAGCCTGTGAGAATCAAATGCCAGGACATTTTTTCTGGGCACCCTCTTCATGACACCCATCTCAAAAACGGTGCTTTTCAAACCCCCTGAGCCACAGAGCCCCTCCTGGAAACAGAAGAAAGGTGAGGATGAAGCCAGGGGGCTGCGGGATCACTGTCCTCACCCCGGCGTCCTGGAGCCCCGAACCAGCAGAAACCTCTGCCTGTGACCCAAGCCGAGGCCGAAATCACGCCACTCTGTTGCTGTGGCTGCCAAAGAGTGTCTTCAAAGAAAAATCTAAAAACAAGCTTTCCCGCCATGGCCGGAGCTCGGGGTAGGCTGATCCGCCCCACCGATGGAACCGCTCCACCGATGGAAGTGTCCCTCGCCTGGGTTCTTGCGAGGCACAGGATGGGGAGCAGAGACTCCGCACGGGACATCTGCACAGACACAGCCTATGCAAAGGGTGGACCCTGATTCTGTTATTTCTGCCCAGTGCCCTTCAGCACCTCCCACAGTGACAGGGAGCTCCCTCTCCCTCCTGGCCTCCCTTTCTCTGTCTCTGTCTCTGTCTCTCTCACACACACTTACACAGGGTGGCTCATTTCCATTCCTGAACAGCCTCCTCTAAAGCAGAGCTTCCTTCTTCCCGAGCCAAAACCTGCCTTTTTGATTTCCTGTTGTCCTCTGCCCTGCTGCACCGTGGGCCACCCTGCACAGACCCAGACCAGCCCCCTCCCCGCCATTCTCTGCATTCTCCCTGGGGACATCCTCCACACAGGGCTGCCCATCAGGCCCCTCGCCACTGAGGCTGCCTCAGCCTGCAGACGTCTTGCGCAGCATTCCCTCCCCAGCCAGCAATGTGTCTGGGAGGAATCACAGATGCTTGCAGAGACTTAGTGACAACGCCCACATGCTTGGAGTCCCCAGGCCAGGATGTGTGGAGGAACTCAGGGCAGGTCCGCCACGGACTTGGCAAAGCAGACCCCCCTGCGGACACCCCACCACCATGCTCGGCTCCCCTTGGGGCCTGCCCGGACGGCAGGTCACACAGCTCACCTCCGAGGCCAGCTGCTCCTGGGTGCGCTGGAAGCCACAGCCTGCATCAGGTGGTAGCAGCCACCTCCGCCACAGCAGCACCCATCGAGCTCTGACCATGAGAGGCTATTTCTTTTTTTTTTTTTTTAGACAGAGTCTTGCTCTGTCACCCAGGATGGAGTGCAGTGGTGTGATCTCGGCTCACTGCAGCCTCCACCTCCCGGGTTCAAACAATTCTTTGCCTCAGCCTCACGAGTAGCTGGGATTACAGGTACCTGCTACCACGCCCGGCTAATTTTTGTATTTTTAGTAGAGACGGGGGTTTCACCATCTTGGCCAGGTTGGTCTTGAACTCCTGACCTTGTGATCCACCTGCCTCAGCCTCCCAAAGTGCTAGGATTATAGGCGTGAGCCACCGAGCCCGGCCCGAGAGGCTATTTCTTGTTTTATGCTGATCCCCACAACCCACCTGTGAGATAAGTACACGTCCCAGTTCACCTGTGGAAAACTGAGGCTGGGGGAGATTCGGTGATTTGCCCGTGGTGTGGTCAACCAGGCGGTACGAGCCTGGCCAACCTAGGTGCCCACAGCACTTGCTCTTCCCTCCAGAATGCCAGGTGCAGGGGCAAACACAGTGTGCGCCATGGCTATGCCCTGCTTGGGGGCCCTTATAACAGGAGACAGAGCCCTTTCTCCAGCCCCAGAGAGCCAAGGCCAGTGTCAGCCGAGCCTGCAGGGCCACTCCGCCCCTCCCTCTCTTGGGCCCACCTCCTGAGATGCCAGCAGGGCTGCACAGGGTGCAGCCAAGCTCAGACTGCCCAGCTGCCTGGCATCCTCACTGGCCAAGGACTGCAAGGGCATCGAAAGTCCTGGCAAACGGGGGACACCGGGGCAGGGCCAGGAGCATCAAACCTCTTGAGGGGCCACTGGGTGTCATCTACATGCAAACATGAAGCCCAAGTATAGATAAAATGTGGCCTCAGAGTGGGTACAGGGGCTCTCCCTTCCACATTTTCTCCCATCGACGCCGCCTGCAGCCTGGTCCTGGTTTGACATCCAACCCTGTGGCATCCCCCAGGGGAAGGAACCAGAGCGGACAGCAGAGGCAGCTCCAGCTCCCAGCAGCTGTGGCCAGCGTCTCAGGGCGACGTGGCTGTGCAACCAGACAGCTGTGGGTTCAAATCCCAGCTCAGCGCTCACTAACCACACGCATCTGTCCAGGCACCACCGAGGAGGGTCTTTTTTCCCCTCCTGACTCCTCCCCTGCTGGTGAGGTCCTAGAATTTGGCCACTTCCCTTTGTCATGGGTCATAGGAGCCTATGACTCTCCTCCTATGTTTGCTGGAAACAAAAGTAAAATCCCCACTACCCGAGATTTCTTACTTTTAACTCAAAGGATGTTTGCCCTAACAAAACATGGTATCACTGGCAACAGCAAGGGACCATTGGTTGTGGCCTGGATGACCCCCGGGAGCCTGGGCCTGACTGTGATCTAGCCCACTGTGAGAATGAGGATGGCTTCACCAGGCACCCACACTCTTATCACGCCACACGGCCCCTAAGCCAGGAGACTACCAGATAAGCACCCCGAGGGCAGTTTGGGGCTGCAAGCTAGTGGGTGGGCCCCACAGCCCCAGCCCACATGTGGGGAAATGGACCCAGGGCAGTCACTGCCCCTTGGCACCCAGGACCAGTACCTGTGGTGCAGGTGGCACTGCAGGGCTCGTGGGACGAGAGCTTCCACCGGTACATGTCCGCGGGACTCACACCTTGCTTGCGCGCCTTGGGCCTGGTCCTGAAAGCAAGATCAAGAAGAGAAGGTGACAAGAGACTCCAGGCCTCGCTGGCGGCACCAGTGTTTCAGGCCAGTGAGTTTTCACCGGAGGGTATGTTCGCCTGAAGCACACACCTGCCCACCCGCGACGGTCAGAGACCCCACTGTCTGACGCGGAATGGGTGACACACCCATGGAGAGACACGTTTTAGGACTGAACAGACACTGGGATTTTTTCCGTGTCAGTAACTGCATGGGAGCTGCCCAAGCTCCTTCCGGCGGGGGGCCTGAGAATTTGGGGCCCCCAGCACTGCAGCTTCTCCCCGCACACACGCAGGTTTCTCGTCATCACCTTCTCACATTGGCTAGTGGGTTCCTTCTTCCCACCCTGGAGGGGACCTCAGAAGGTGTCTTATGTGCTGAGAATGTTCCAGAATTCTCTCCTACCCCCTCCTCCAGCTGGGACTCCGATGGAATGGGGGACACTAGGCATCCAGCCTCCAATTATCAAAATTAAAAAGCTCAGCTGCTGGCAGGGGCGTGGCCACAGCCTCCAGAGCAATTTGGGTTGGCGGCGGCTGCACAGACCCGCTGGGTCCCAGCCAGCCACCAGCGATGATTCTTGCCTGGAGCCTTCACAGCCAAAGGCAACTATTGTTAGGACTGTTTGCTTCTTTGAACCAGTCGGTGTGCCTGGGCCCAACCTCCACGTCCAACGTGCAGGCTCATTCTGGACTTGGCAGGGGAGGAGGGAAGCAGAGGCGGCAGCTCCATAGCTCGGCATCTGCTCCCGGACGCCGCCATGCAGTCCTGCTGCCCCCGAGCCAGAGAAGGGGCGATGGCAAGCCGGCCCTGTGGACAGCAGGTCTTTTGGGCCTTGACTTCCTTTTTAAACTGGACAGTGCAGCAGGTGGCATTCCCCTACTCCACTTTCCTTTGGGCCCAGAGGCGCTGACTAGAGATCCCGAGCCACCACACGTCACTGGGCTGAAATGTGGGCCAGGTCACAGGTCCTTCTTCCAGACCTTCAGTCACCTGGGGGTGGCCAGGCTTAGAGCATTATATTCAGAAAAGCTTTCTGATGACTCCGTGATAGAGACAGGGGTTTGGATTGAATGGGGAGTTTACAATTTGTTAGGCAAGTGGGTGAGGATTGCTCTTCTGTTTTGCTTGGGCTGGAATGGGAGGATGCCAAGGCCAAGAGGAACTTTCAGGATGAACGTTGCCTTGACCGCACATCTGAGACCCCAGAAGTCATCTACCCACAGGAGCTTCAGCAGTGAATTCACCAGTGTGGCTCCCTAAGCTGAGGGAGGGAGAGGAGGAGTGACGGGAGAGGGATGTGGACCAAAGCCAGGGGGGCCAAAGCCTCCCTCACCTGGGAGCTTCAAGCCAGGAGTCTGTTCTAGCCCATCACATGTTTCAAGGGGATGGTTCTGGAAAGAGCTTTCTCCTCCCTCTTTAAAAATTAGAAGAAACATTAAAATGGGGTTGGGTGGGGGGTTTCCCAAGACCCTGTCATCTCAGAACAAAAGTTCCCTGGAAACCTGGAAAGCTGCCCCAATGGGAGCCACCCAGAGCACCCAGATGGGGATGAGTAAGTCCTTTTAGGGAAGGGCGGACCCGGAAGATCAACCCCTAACGCTTGATTCAGAAAAACGCTGAACTGTGCTGACCAGGTCCCCATCAACTTTCAACAGCTTTAAATTCTCCCCAAGAACAAAAAGAGACCGAAAGATCCAATCCGTGCCCCTCCACCCCCACCCTGGGAGACGCTCCGCCATCTTTATCTCATTACACGCTCTGAGCCAGCAGGCAGCGTGACTCATGCCTGACTCAAGAGAGAGCGGGCCTGGTTCAAAATAACCCTTTGGATTTTAAGCACCAAAGGTATTTCTGGAGGGGCTGCCCACACACTTCGCAGCAGCACGTGTAGGGCAGAGCAGATGCAACTCTCGAACATAACCCTGCATATATTTGCACAACAATGCAACGCCTAGCGGGTTCCGTTCTTGGAAGTAGCACCAAGGAAGCGGAACACCCAGGAAATCGCTGAACCACCAACCCTTCGCTCGCCTCCATCTGGAAGGAAGACACTGCCCCTCTCAGCTGTGAAAGTCGGAGCTGCTAGACTGGGGCTGGTGACGGCTGTGGAGTCACCGCCAGGGTGCTCCAGACCACCTGTCACTCCTCGGGGTCCTCGGCCCAGCTGCCTGGCCAGACACAGGCTCCTGGGCTCCCTAGGCAGGAGAAGCTCTGAAGCGACCGTGTTTGTTTATAAATGAGCCAGAAAATGCTCTGTTCTCCTCTCCCCCACAAGGCTGCGGAGAGGGACTCCAGTCTCTGTGTCTCAGACGCCTGCTCCCAAAGCCGGAGTCTGGTGACAGGGGCCCCTCCCTTGATTGTCTGAAGCTTTTCTGGAAAGATGAAAATAGCCTTTCCTTTCTGGGCTGCCCCTTTGATTTTGCCTTCTCTGAGCAGACACGACTTCCTGTGTTTGGACATCTCAGCCACAACGTGGCTATTTTGGCCTGGTGGCTTCCCCGCCACCTCCCCCTGCCTTTATCTCTCCAGACCATCTTTGGTCCCGGGGCGGCAGCATCCTTTGATAGCAGGCCCCGGGGAGCAGCGGAATCTGAGCAGTCGGGGCCTTTTCTGAGTACTGACAACCTAGCTGATCGATCCCTGAGGCCCCGACAGGCACTGAAATTCAATACATCCTAGGGTAGGGGACTGGGAGGGGAGGGTAAGAGTCAACCAAGGTGAGGCAGGAGAGATACTTCACAAAGTGGCCTGACGATCCAAAAGCTTGTGCCATGACCCTGGCCTGAGGATCACTGACTATCTGAGCTGGTGGGCCCTGCGGGCACCCCCTGACAAGCCCCTCAGTGAGAGATGGGAAAACTGAGGCCCAGAGGAAGGCAGAGATGCTCAACTCACACACTGCCCATACCGTCAGCCAAATCACACATCGGGGCCTTGGTGCCACTCTGATAAACTTATTCAGAGGGCTCTGATCGCCAGAGAGCTGGCCTCCCCTACCCAGGCAAGGGGTCCTGAAAGGTGCCCCCCACTGCTGCCACTTGGAGGCTCAATTTTCTACTGAGAGCTTCTACTTACTTATGGGAGGCCTTACCGTGTGCCTCACACAATGGACACCAGGTAACGCCCTGGACTGCCCTGGGAGGTGAGGAGGGCCCACGCTGAAGACGCAGAAACGAGACAGCCAGCCTTGAGAAGCCCCACGGGCAGGCACTTTGCCCAGCACCCCCTCTTAGACTCAGATACTGCACCCGAAGCAAGGCCCAGCCCTCCCCGCCCAAGTCCCAAGAACCAGCCAGAGGCCCACCCACCCAAGGCTTTGAGCATGCCAGGGTCAGGGTGAGCAGACAGCCCTGTGCTACCCCTGCGGGAAGAGGGGCAGCTGGAGGAGGCTCCGAGGCCACACTCTGTTCACACCTACAAAGCAGGGTTTCCGCCCAGAGCCTGCTGAAAGTGCCCAGGACATCCTCCCTGCACCCTGCAGACCCCGGCATCTCAGGGGCCTCAGAGAACAGTTTGAGAAAATGGGCAGGTGCCCCCTGGGCACTCCTAGCTCACCAGAGAGGCTGGCTTTGTTGCTCTGGTCCCAGGAGCTGGATGGGTGGGAGGGTGGCCCCAAGCCATATCACCTTGAGAGTGACCCCTGAATCTCCCATTAAACCCAGTCCCTGAGTCCCAAGGAGACACACTCAGCACTCCTGGCCCAGGCTGGCTCAGTTCCTGCTTGGGTCTAAAGTCAAGGGGCTTGGGTTGCACCCCAGAAAATAAAGCCAAGCAAACGCCAGTGGGCGCGTGCCTGCCTCCAACCCCCACTCACCACCTGTTTAAAATAGCCCCCAGGCGCACGCGAGTTGCTGAAAGTGTGGGGACCTGCAGGGGTGGCCACCCTGTATCTGGGAGTGATGGCACCAGGGACTGTGCTCCAGCAGGGACATGGCAGGTCTGGAGTCACCCTGCTCACAGCTGGTCCCTGACCTAGCAAAGCTGCCAACCTCAGGCTCCTCTAGGTCTAGCTACAACTGCTCAGGCATCCCCAGCTGTCACTGTCCAGGTGTTCCTGGCTATGACTGTCTAGGCACCCCCGGCTGTGACTGTCCAGGTGTTCCTGGCTATGACTGTCTAGACATCCCTGGCTGTGACCGTCCAGGCATCCCCAGCTGTGACTGTCCAGGTGTTCCTGGCTATGACCGTCCAGGCATCCCCAGCTGTGACTGTCCAGGTGTTCCTGGCTATGACCATCCAGGCATCCCCAGCTGTGACTGTCCAGGTGTTCCTGGCTATGACCGTCCAGGCATCCCCAGCTGTGACTGTCCAGGTGTTCCTGGCTATGACCGTCCAGGCGTCCCCAGCTGCGACTGTCCATGTGTTCCTGGCTATGACCGTCCAGGCGTCCCCAGCTGTGACTGTCCAGGTGTTCCTGGCTATGACCGTCCAGGTCCCCAGCTGTGACTGTCCAGGCATCCCCAGCTGTAACCATGCAGGCATCCCCAGACATGGCTGTCCATGTAGCCCCAGCTTCGGCCTTGGCTCTGGAGACCTGGCCCCAGGTAGACTCTCTCGTAGCCCTTGCCAGCTGCAATGCCAGCCTTGCTCTTCATCCCTGATTTCAGGGTCTTTCCCCTCGTGGAGGAACCCACTAGATCCTCTCCAGCCTTTGCTGAAGCCTGGGGCTGAGCCGCTCTGCACTTGGGGAGCTGTCTGGAGCCCCGCCTCCTCCTAAAGGTGTGTGTGCCACGACTGTCCAGACTTAGAACTCAGGGTCCCCAGGTCCTTGGGCTCTGTGACCTTGACCTCAAGTAAACCATACCGCTCACCCTCTCCAAGCCCACAGTGGCCACCCACCACTACAGGTGGATGTGGCGATGACATGTTTCCATGTATAAAAAATGCCGAGCTCTGTCCCTGGCTCACAAGGCGTGCTCAGAGTTGTTAGCTTCCTGCCTCCTTTCCCTGCATCAGCTGCACGCATAGGGCTCAGCCCTGACCCTAATGTACCGACATAACCTTTGGGGAAAGCTCACTCCAGCCCAGGCCTCTGACTTTGTGCTCAGATCCACAGGGCAGTGGGTGGAGGACCCCAGGAAGATGGGGCGCTCTGTCCTCTACCTCTAAGTCCCCAGCCCTTCTGGCCAGACCACCTGCAGTAGGGCCTCACCTTCTACCTGGCCTTGGCCCCATCCTGCCCCCGAGGACCCCGGACAGGGCTCAGGGAAGTGTCTCCTACCTGGCCTTGTGAGTCCTGTTCCCGGCCGAGGTGGGCAGGCTGCTGCTGACGTTGGGGAATGGGGCCTCGGAGGAGCTGTTAGCAATCCTGTCGCTGCTGAGCTCCAGGTAGGACCCGTTCAGCAGGTAAGTGCCAGCACCCTCATTCTCCTCATAATCCACAAAGAAGCTCTCGGCCAGGGAGCTCCTTGAGGCGCCCTGAGCAAAGATGCTGTTCACGGTCTCGTTGAGGGTGAAGTCCTTCGAGTCAGCGCTGGCATCCAGCAACTGGTCAGAGATGGCGTTAGCCGAGAAGAACTCCTGGGAGACGAAGCGGGTGTCGATCTCTTGCTCTTCCTTGTCCCCGGTGAGAGTCGTCCCCGTGGCGTTGTGGTCTAGAAAGGAAACAGGTGGCTCAACCGTGAGCGCACCCCAGCCCTGGGGGCCAGGCCTGGGGAGGGGACCTGGACGAGGGGGCTGGAGACACCAGAATGAACCAAGAAGCTCCCAGAAGGAGAGCTTCTGCCCAGCTAGAGGACACAGGTTGGCCGAGATGGAGGCATGAGGCTCGCTTTGACCATCTCTTGCTGACGGGAGTTCAACCGTCTTCTGCAGTGGGCTGAATAGCATCCCCCCAAAATTCAAGGCCCCCCCTGGAACCTCGGAGCGTGACCTTATCTGGAAATGAGGTCACTGTAGATATAATCAGTTAAGATTCTTGAGACGAAATTATCATGGACTCAGAAATACCCTCTCAGAAGAGGACACACAGAGACACGGTAACAGAGGAGGAGGCCTGTGAGGACAGAGGCAGAGGCTGGAGGGCCGCCTGGGGTCCCCAGAGCTTTTGTTCCATGTTGTCCGAGCCGAGGTGAGACCAGCTGCTGGCTGAGTGAGCGACGGGGTGGGCGAGAGGTCAGACCATCCCAGGTTTGACTCCCAGTGGACTGCGTGACCTGGCCAAGCCACTCCCTCTCTCTAAGCCTCAGTCTCCCCATCTGTCAAATGGGGATAACCACATCTACCTCAAAGAATGCATGGACTGAAGGTCCTATCCCAAGTCCTTAACCCTGAGCCTACCCAGAGGACATCTGCAGGTACCTGGCAGCTCTTAGGAACCCCCTCTGCAGGTTTGCAAAGGGCCTGAGACCCCTTCCCCAAAACCCCTTCCTCGGGCAGCCTCCCGAGCCCCCTTCCATGCCTCCCTCCTCCTGGTTACCTCGGAAGCCCTTGACCCTGGGGGGCCCCTCGCAGGCTCCGCCGCCGGCCTGCTGGCACACCTCGTTGGTCTCCTGGCCCTGGCTGGGGCCCAGCTCCATCTCCAGGCCCGGGTGGCCGAACAGCTGGTTGTCCAGGCCCAGTCGCTCTGAGGAGGCCAGGCCGTACAGGGAGCCGTTGTGCGGGACGAAGCCCATGAGCCTGGCCCCATCCAGGCCCTGGCTCTCGGCGCTCTCGGAGGCGGGCTCGGAGAAGCCATAATAGATAGGCTGTGGGTGGCGCTCGTGCGGAGGCTGCAGCAGCGTGTACTCGAAGGTGATGGAGGGGCTTTTGCCGTTCTGGTTCCACACCTAGGGACAGAGACATGGGACCCCAGCCCCTCCTTACTGTGTCCAGCCCCTTCCCCACAATCCCCTTCCACCAGAGGTGCAGACAGCATCCCTTCTGGGACTCACAGTTGAGCCCCCCAGGGAACCACACTGCCTCGCCCAGCCCAGTGCAGTGTCCCTGCCCCAGAAGCATCCAAGTCAAAGCCTGGGAACGGGGCAGGAGCTGGGGGAGTGTGGTCGGGGGAATGGCCCACCCTGGGTACAGGCAGCAAGGCGCATGCTGTATGCGGAGAATGTAATGAAGCCAACTAAAGCCGGGCCTGCATTATCTTCTCACCATGTGCCGGAAATCCTAAGTAATCACAGCAACCCTCTCCTACCACCCTCCAACCCAGAGCCCCTCCTCGTAGGTCGACGTGGGAATACAAAGACCCAGGCTCTGCCTCAGCTCAAGACAGCACTGAAGGCTCATCCTCGCTCCAGAGCTCCCTGTGCGATGGGCGGAGGCTGCTGTCAAGACCTCGGGGCAGCCTGGCTTCTCCCTCCGCAGACCCCCACTGCTTCTCTCTCTAGGGGTTGCTGTTTCCAGAGATTTCAACCAAAACCAGCTGGTGTCAGGAGCAGGCAGGCCTAGGAAGCCAACTCTAAAATGGGATGTTGGAGCAGGATCACCTGCTGGCAGAGGCAATGAGGGCCCACCTGGGTGTGCCTGGAGCACAGAGACTCCCAGAAGATGGCGATGCCGTTGTGAAAGGTTTGCCGCCGGGGAACCAGGAGGGGATGCCAGGGGAAGGAAAGGCACTGTTGGTGCAATAGCTTAACTGTTTGAGAGCCGGCTGGGGCAGGGGTAGGGGTTAAAAAGTTATAAAGGATTGTGGAAGTAAAGGACCCCAAGAATGGAAGAGTGGCACAGCAAGGCTGAGGCTGAGGGTCCGTGCAGCAGCAGAGAAAGACACCCCTGTGTCCTGCAATCAGAAGGTGGGATAGGGAGAGGCGCCTGTGAGGAGCAGGGAGCGTGCTCCTCCCAACTCTGCTGGGCCTGCTATGCCCAGGACAGAGTCCAGTCAGAAGAGGGGAACCTTGAGACTTGGGATGTGGGGAAAACTTCAAATCTCAGACGTCTCAAGCCTTCAGGGCCTGAAAAATGGGCCTGTCCCATTCCTCCCTGTTAAAGCCAGCGCTACCCCAGCCTGAAGATGACACAGAGACCTCTGCCTTCACAGCCACGCGGGCCTCCCACAGGACCTGGCCTGGCCTCCTCTCCTGGCCACCAGACCGGTAGCTCGGGCCAAGTCACATTCTCACCCAGTCAGGGGAGTCCTGGGAGAAGGGGCTAGACACCAATGGACGGCAGGACCAGCCTTCAGGAACTGCGGGCCCATCCTCTCACAACAAAGAATTTAGCACACTGGTGAGAACTTTGGGAGAAGTGCTACCACAATACTAGGTGGCACTTGGAAGCATGGAGAAGGTGGGGGCTGGCCTAAAGGGTGCAAGCAGAGCCATCCCACCACATCCACATTTAACTCAATCGTTTAGCCCCTACAATAATCAGACAGACCCTGGAGGACTTGCCACCGAGTCTGGATGAGTATTGTCCCCTCCGCCAAGCGGTGGCCTCTGCTGCCGGGGCGTGACCACTGAATTGTCTCTCCCGGAGCAGATCAGCATGTCCTCAGGTTGATCCTAAGTGGCCACTGATCTGGAAAATACGTTCTTTTCTATCCCTGTCAAGAAGGTGGACCAGAAACTGTTTCATTCACCTGGGGTGGACAACCGTATACATTTACAGTCTTGACCCGGGCTGCACTTACGCTCCTGCTCCCAATTACAATACACAAGAAAGGCATCTGGACCACTCCAAGCACTGGACATTGGTCCTCTGCACTGCTGGCACCATGCTTATCAGATCAGATGGGGTCTTGGTAAAGTGCCTGTCTTCCAGAGAAGCAGAGATTCAACCCTGTGAAGATTCAGCAGCCCCCTACGTTAGCGGAAATTTCAGGGTTCAGTGGGCTAGGGTGTGCCAGACATCTCTTTGAGAGGAAAGGAAAAATGATGGTATCTCATACCCTCTCCATGAAGAATAATGCTGGAGCCAGCAGATTCCACATCCAAGAATATCTGTTCAATTCCTGTGCTGGGTGACATTAAAAGCTGCTGCTCTGGGTAGAATCCTGAGTGAAGGGGGCCCTGCGGCAGGTCCAGACCGTGAAGTAAGCAGCCTGCCATGTGGGTGGTATGACGTGGCAGATACTATAGGAATAGAGATATCTGTGGTGGGGAAAGACGTCAGATGGAATTTCTGGAAAGCCCGTAGGGAAAACATAACATAGAACCGTATGGTTCTGGAGTAAGGCCATCTGCAGCAAATAAATATACATCATTTGCAAAAATTCTGGCATGCTGTGAGGCCCTACTAGAGATGGAACACTTGGGCTACGGGTCATCAGGCGACCTATGCAGCCAGAGCTGCCTCCGACACGAGTTCTCTCAGCTCCGCCAGCAACAACCCATCATAAGATGGAAGTGTTACACCAGGACGAGGCACAGCCAGGACCAGAGGGCATGAGACAGCTGTGTCAGCAAGGGACCCAAGCTCCCCCATCCAAGACTCTGGCACCCACATCCCCTTTTTAGCTCACAGCTATGGCTGTGTGGGGCTGCTCTTACGGCGAAGTGAGATCAGAGAAAAATGGCCAAACTTGATTCAGAGATGGGTCAGCTTGGTATGAGGGTGCAAGCTGGAAGTGGGAGCAACTTAACTAAAGCTCCACCCAGGGCAGGCCTGGAAAAAGTGCAGTGAAGGAAAATCCCCCGATGAGCTTCGGGCAGTGCGTGTGATGTCGGCATCCGTGTGATGGAGGCAGAGCAGCCCGAAATGAGAATATTAACTGAATCGTGGGCGATGGCAAATTGCTCGGCTGGCTGGTCAAGAGGCTGGATGGGAAGGATCAAAGACTGGGGACCAGGAGGCCTGGAGGAGGTACCTGTGGCTGGATCTAGGGAGTGGGCATAAAGGATGGAGGTCTTCATTTGTTAATTTGTGCCGGGAAGCATCACCATGCAAGAGGCACTAACCACCCCAGTGGAAGAGAGAATGGCCTTGCCTCCGGACACAGGCTAGTCTCTGGCATTGGTCACCCCGCTGCAGGCACAGTGGGGGAATGACTCAGCGTGGTGGAAGGGAGGGACAGTACGTGTGGCCCCGGCGCTCGGCTTCTCCCTCACCACAGGCACCGCAGCTCCTCCCACTCTGGAACGTCCAATCTCTGGCACCCACGCTAAGCCTGTAAACAGCACCACCTCTCAAGGAGGCCACTCAGCTACTGGGTGACAAGCTAATCACATCAGACCCCATCCATCCTGGAAGCGGAAGCGGTGAATCTGGTCCTAAACAAAAGTTGCCTGTCCTGCCCAGAGAACCTCAGCCAGCCCCAATGCCCAAGGCCTCACAGAGCATTTGATTGACCCAGACAGGGTACCGACAACATGGCATTGGACAGAGACCTACTTGATAGCAGAGGGGGTGCCACAGTGGGCACATGACTGTGAGAGCCACTGGGCCTGCCATACACTGCAACACCTGGAAACACTGGGCCCGATGGAGCCATGGAGGGAAGGAAGCCACGGTGCCAGCTGAGAGGCAACACACCTGTGAGGATGGGGCATCCCCCGTGAGGCACTACCCACATAAATCAGAGGATTTTCCTTTACTGCAGTTTTTCCGGGCCAGCCCTGGATGGAGCTTTAGTCGAATAGATCCCACTTCCAGCTTGCACCCTTATACCAAGCCGACCCAGCTCTGAATCAAGTTGTGAGCTAGAAAGGGGATGTGAGTGCCAGAGTCTTGGATGGGGGAGCTTGGGTCCCTTGCTGACACAGCTGTCTTGTACCCTTTGGCCCTGACCATGCCTAGTCCTGGTGCTGTGTGCCCAGTATGTAGACGACATGGGTCTGGGAAGCAGGAGGGAAAGTAGGGTAGCTGTCATTCCTAGCCACCACTCAGGGCTCTGGTGTCCCCCATCCCTGCAGTTCTGGGATCTGTGGTCTAGAGGCCTCAGTTTGCACAGCGGGGATGTTTCCATCAAAAGACGCAGCAACAGTTTCATGATGCCTTAGGCTGTGGCTACACATGGTCTGTGTGAGCATTTTGCCCCAAGAGACCAGCAGCATGGAAACGAGCCGCAGTCGTGGCAGGTGATAGACCTTGATCATCAAGAGCAGAGAGACCAGGCAGGGTGGCTCATGACTAGAACCCAAGCACTTTGAGAGGCCAAGGCAGGAGGAACACTTGAGGCCGGGAGTTCAAGACCAGCCTGGGCAACATAGCAAGACCCTGTCTCTATTTAAAAAACAAAAAGTAGGAAAGGTGTTGTTTGACCCTGGGGCCAAAGAATCTGTGTGGCACCTGCTGATGCCCTGGCATCTCTTGGTATCTCTTGGGCAGAGGCTCCTTGTGATGATAACTGGATGAAGCAGCAGCCTCAGATTGAAAAGGCCATGGAGACCAGGGAACCCTCACCAGGTAGCCACCCGGCCCCGCGGAGGTGCTAACCCAGGCTAAGGGGAAACAGAGCGCGTCATAGAAGAAGGAAACTGTGAGTCTCAGTTGCAGTCCCTACAGCAGCTGCACTTCATCCCACTAGGCTTCCTCCCGTGAGGCTCCCCCAGAAAGAAACCAACGCAAATCTAGAGGAGCTGTTCCCTGCCAAGGCAGACTTGAGCAAAGCACGTGGGTCCAAGCCATGCAGGGAGTGGACCCGCTACCCCACCTTTCTGTGAACTGGGATGGGCACACGACAGTTCACAGCTGTGCCCCACCCTGGGCATTTCCCTCAGCCAGAGGGAGCTGTCTCTCCCCAGGTTATGCTCCCCACAAGGGGCAAATACACCTGGTAATACAAGATGCCCTCCTGCCCCAACGTGAGACAATGCTGACCGCCTCGGGATGGGCTGAGGCCCCGTTGAGACGGCGTCACAGCTCAGCAGCTCCCTCTGTCTAGTCCCATCCCCTCCCGCCCACACCAGTGTTCCCAAGTCCGCTCCTGACACTGCCCACCAAGCCCTCTTGCACACAAACCCCCACCTCAGAGTCTATTTCCTGGAACCGTGACCTACAAAACAGTCCCTCCAGCCAGGAAGCGAAGCCAGGTGGTCAGTCCACCTCCAGACACAGCTCCAGGGCAGGGTCAGGTAAGCACAAACACAGCGATGGGTGGCCCCCATTTGATTCCAGCTTCTCTAGGAAAGTGCTTCCACCAAAAGGCAGTGCGGGGAGATGGATGTGCATCCCCAGTTAGAGACCCCTCCAGCACAGCAGCTAAACAAAGAGCAGGCTCTGTCTCCAGACGGACCTGGGTTCAAAGCCCACTCATGCCACTTACAATTCCATGACTGTGCAAGTCACTCACCTGTCTGTGCCCACATTTCCTTACCTACAACGCGAGGCAACGAAACCCACCACAGTGAGATCTGGAAACCCAAACAGCTCAGGTGGGGACGGCAAGAGGGGGCTCCATCCCTTCTGTATTCCTTTGGCCTCCATGAAGGCCGGCAAGCCTTGATGGGCACCACAGCTGCCCATCTTGATGTCACCTGACTTTGGTGATATGACAAGTCCTTTACATATTCTCGGTGCTGGGGCACCAAGCCACCAGAGGCTCCATTTCCAGATGCTAGCCATAGAACGCGTGGCAAGCCGGGCATAACAGGCCCACGCTCTCTCCTACCCACTGCTCAGGCCCTGAGCTCCACTCCAGAAGTCCTGAGTGTCTCAGAGAGGCCGTGTCAGGGGAGGGGGAGGGGCCGTGAGAACTGCCTTGGGCCCTGGCACTGAGGACCCGTCACAAACACCACAGTGCCCATGGAGGGCGAAGCATGAAGATAGGTAGAGGCATAAACCCCTCCACTGTGGGGTGGGGAGGGGTCCACCCTCATCCTTAGTGCCCCGAGCTCCCTGTGGACTTCCCAAAGAGCAGGAAATGGGCCAGCACAGAACCCCTGCTGGTCTACCAGGGAAGCTAGCTGCAGTGAATGGATGGATGGATGAATGAATGACTTCAAGAAGATGTGGGTGAGAGAGTGGGTGGTTGAGCAAGAAGTGAACGGGTAAATGAATTAATGAATTGATGAGTGAATGGGAGACTGTGAATGAACCAAAGTCTGAGTGAATGAATGAATGAGGGAGGGAGTTAGTGAAAGAACAAGTGAATGAGTAACAGTGATTGAACGTCAGGCCCAACCCAAGCAGAGTGGTGAGGCTGCCAGGTGCATGCACACAGTGGCCCTGGAGGTATCAGTGGCCGGAAGCACCCCCTCGTGGCCAGATTCTGGGGAAGCAGTGCCCGTGGCCCCCGTGGCCCCCAAGGCCTGCGGCACACAAACCATGACATTCAAGCCCTGGTTGGTGGGCCCCTGTGCCACGATGTACTCGATTCCGGTCTCGTAGACATCCATGGGCCGCCGGTACTTGACCACCGTGCCAGCAATGTTGAAGTTCTTAGGGCTGTCCACCTTGTAGTTGCCGTTGAAGAAGTAAAAGCCAGCTTCATCTGCAAGAGCTGGAAGGACAAAGCCGCCGGTCACATGGGCCCAGGGCTGGACTGGCTGGAGGAGGGGCCAGTGTCACCGGCTCAGGGAACCATCAGCAGCCCTGCCCTCCATAACCCCGGCCCTAATGCCCCAGAGACAGGAAACTCCCATCATGGGCAGTCAGGCCAGTGAACGCGGAGGAGTGTAAACGCACGTTCCTCTCAGCCCAAAATCAACAATGAAAGACTCGTCTAGACGCTGAACGTGACCGGCTGGGGAACCTTTTGGTCTTGTTTTCTGGCTGCCTTTGAAGCAGCTGAGGGGCTGCAAGGTGATGAGCTCGCACCGTGACCAAGGGTCCTAGCACGGAGCAGGACAGCCTGTGGCCTGTGGAAGGGCCCACATGAGGCAGCAGGGGTCCGGCTCCAAAGCAGACCCATTGTGTGGCTCCGGGCGAGGCACTGCCTCAGCTTCTCCACCTGGATGATGCAGAAGGGACCTCGGTGCCCCTCCGGTCATCCACACAGAGTGGCGCTGCCGCCCTGACCTGGCTGGCATGGGGGGTGCTGACCACCAGGCCCTTCCTGGGGACCGCCCTGAGCTGGCCAGCTCCGTCCTCTCCACGGGAGCAGAGACTTCCTGCTGCCCTTGCAGGCAGGGCTACGCTGACCCTTCACCCAGTCAATCTGTGCACCTAGGCCTGGCCGAGGTGCTCGATCAGGCCAGGACGGCCTGGTGCAATCTCCGTCGCCCTCTTCCTGAGGCCGGGTGGGTGGGCACTCCCAGGGCCTGACTCCAGCCTGATGGAAGCTCAGGATGGAAAGAAATGGCACACGAAGCCCCACGGCCCCAGCTCCCCACCACCCCTGCAGGCTGGAACAACCACCCGGAGTTGCTGGGGTTTCTGGGGGAGCTGGTCCTCCCTGGGGCCAAGGAGGGTGAGAAGAGGCAGGGGGCCTCCAGGGCTGGGGACGGAGGGAGGAGGCCGACTCGGCACTCCGGACACTCTGTCTTCCAAAGGGTGTCCTTAAAGCCAGTTGGAGGAACTGGCCCGTGGGAGAATAGGAGTTCAGCTTCCAAACTCCTGATGCAACATGAACAGAGGAGCCGGGGCAATTAATTTATTATCAGGCAGACGCAACAAGCACGACGTGTCTGCTTCAAAAACCCCCTTCACATAGAAAAGTCAGAAGATAATGCAAATTCGAGTCCAAGTCCTTTGGGTGGGAGCGTGCCGGGGCCTGGCTGTCTCGGCCCGGTTCCCAGGTATATGCCCAGGGTTCCATCTGCGGCTCTCGTCCAAAACCTGTTTCCTGACAGTAATGACCCTCCTTCCTGCGGCTTTCCCAGTACTCTGAGGCCACCCTTGGTATTTCCAAGCATCTGTTTCAAGAGGGAGAGCTTTGCAGCCAGCTCAGGGAACACGGAGTTTCCTGGCCTCTCCACTCTCCCAGTAAGCAAGCAACAAAGCAAGCGGCCTGGCGAGAGGCTCGGCTCCCCACTCGGGCCAGGGAGCAGACCCCAGGGTGCTGGGTGGCGGAGCCACTGTCTGCAGCCAGCACAGACCTGCTGGGGCGGAGGCACTCAGACCCCAGGGCACACATATGGAGGGCTGGCCCTTAGGCTCTGGACAGGGGACAGGAGAACCCAAGGTGGGTCCCAGCTTGAAGACCTTCAGCAAAGCCTCCTCTTCCAGCACCCCCTTAGGAGGTGGGCTTCATCCCACCAGTCCTGGCTCTCAGGAGGAGTGGAAGGCAGTGGGAGTAGGAAGCCCAGGTAGTGTCAGGTTTGGGGCTGCCCCTGTGTCCAAGAACAGCGTCCCCATAGAGCCTGGGTCCCTGGGTCCCCAGCCTGCCCTGTAAAGGGCAGGCCGAGCAAAGAACAGCTCACAGGTGTCAGCACGTGCCCACTGTGGCCCAAGGGGTGCAGACAGAGCATTGCTCGGCCAATGTGCCAGCTTCACAGAGGGCCCTTCCACAATTTGCCACCAAGGGTCACTACACTCAAAATTTGCCACCAGGATGGGGCCTCACCACCCCATCCATCATGGAAATAACTCCAGAATCCTGAGGTTAGCAGACTCCCCTCCCAGCTTCCCGGTGGAGACTAACAGCAGGAAGATCAGCATGGGCCCCCCAGGTCGGAGCCCTACCTCTGCTTCTCTGCTGCTCATGACCTTGGACTAGCCACCTACCTCCTCCCAGTGCTACCTTGACCTTGTCACCTCCTGAGACTCATTCCGGAACCCCACAGGGATCTCATCCAAAGTGGCCCCCAGCTTCTGCCCATGCCAGGCTCTGGAGTGAGAGGGAGCTCACTACTCAACATCACCAGCCTCCCATGGTTCAGCAGCCCTGAGTTCAAGGTCCTTCCACGCACAGGGGTAAAGCTGGCTCCTCTATGAGTACCCCAGCCACACCCACAGAGCTAGCTCAAGTTCTGGCTCCTGCAGCCATGCCCACAGCACTGGCCCGTCCCTGTCCTGGAGGGAGGGACCCAGGGTCAAGTGCTCCTTCTCTGCCACGCGCAATGCCACACAAGCAAAAGCTCAATGAGACAGCCGCCAGGCCCTGCTCACCCACCTAGTACGTCTGCAGACTTCTTCCTCTCTACAATCTGGATGTCTCGGGCACCAGCTGGGATGTGGGTCACCAGAGAGTAACCTGGAAGCAAATGGATGACAGTGAGCCCCTCCTGATTGGAAAGGCACCCTTGGAGGCCACTCACCCGCTCAGAGCTCCTGGTAGGTGAGCAGTGGCTGTCTAAGGGCTGGCCCACTCCCACACCCACTTGGGTGGCTCAGCTGAGCCCTGTCCTGTTGCAGAGGCTGACCCACCAAGCTGGGCACCTGCCCAGGCTCACCCCTTACTACCAAGGCCACGGGAGGGCTCATCCGTGTCTGCCCCAGCCCCTCCCAAGGGACAGCGAAGTCCACAGGGAACTGGAACACACTGGAGGTACTGGAGCTCAGTCTCGCTCTGCCATGTGTCACTCAGGAGACCCCGGGCAACCGAGGGAGCCCCAGCCAGCATCCTGCACACATTGGCACTGCCATTTTAAAATCCTGTCTTCTCACAACACCACAGTGATGTTCAAGGCTCACCACTCTCAAAGACGTGGGTGAGAAAGGACAAGAAGAGCTATAGATAGAATCTCCAACTCTGCCTATGCCCTTCCTAAGTGCCAGGCCCCAGGCTGGGGTCCAGATCGGGCAATGGCAGCTGGCTCAGAACCTGTCTTCAAGGCCCTCAGGTCCCTGGGAAGGCAGTCATAGAGCCCTCCCAAGGGTCTGGAGGGATGGTGCTCAGAGAAGGAGAGCATTGCCAGCAGGTGGCTGAGGGAGGAGCCCCAGGAGAAGGAGATTTTAGTACTCCCTGGGACAGGAAAGAAGGGGCTCTCTGGGTCAGAGGTTTCCCTGGGCTTGATGCCAGTTTCACTGGATGCCTCCAGCAGCGAGGGCTCTGCGTGCATCTCCCGGCCCGGGTGAGTGTCTCCTGCAGGCCAGCACTGCCTGCCATCCCTCCCCCAACCCCACCACACCTACAGGTCCCTGGAGGCACCCTTGGATGACCTGTCCCTTGCTGCCAGCAGTGCTCTGGAAAACAGGCTCTTTGGAGACATGGGGTAACAGGAGCTGTGACTGGTAGCACTGGTTAATTTCCGTGGCGTAAACACCCCTGCTGTGGCCAATTTCAAGCTACTGTAACCGGGCAGCTTAACTTCAAAATGCGTTTTAAAACTATTTTTACCTTTCTCTTGGGTTTCAAGACATAAGTTTGAAGCAAGCAGCTGACGCTGTGTTTGTTTGCGTTACCAAAGTGATGTCACTGGGCAGAGATGCTGCAGAACACCCGTATATGGTGTTTTTGCCACGTAGATAAAATAGTTATACACTCTGCAAGACCGAGGCGGGCGGATCACCTGAGGTCAGCAGTGCGAGACCAGTCTGGCCAACATGGTAAAACCCTGTCTCTACTAAAAATACAAAAAAAATTAGCCAGGCATGGTGGCTGGCACCTGTGATCCCTGCTACTTGGGAGGCTGAGGCAGGAGAATTGCCGGAACACAGGAGGCCGAGGTTGCAGAAAGCCAAGATCGAACCATTGCACTCCAGCCTGGGCAACAAGAACAAAACTCCGTCTCAAAGAAAAAAACATTATAGACGTCAAAGGACTAAGAAATGGTGACTTTGCTTTAAACGTAATGTATTTAAATATAGGCTTTGTACTTTAATTTTCAAATTAGCAAGTAGCTCACAGGATTCCTGAGCATTTGATGCCCCAGCCCATCCCACGGCCCCCAGATGGGTACCAGGCATGGCTGGTCAGGGGAAGGAGTGTAGCTCAGCTGAGAGGACCCCAGGCCAGGAGCGGGCTCCCAGGGTTCACCCCCGGTTCCACCTCTCGTGGCTGTGTGACCTGAGATGAGCTAGTTAACCTCTCTTTGCCTGTCTCTGCACATTTCAGGAACAGGAATAGTGCCAGCCATGTAGAGCTATTGCCAGGCATGAATGCGTTACCTTGTGAGCACGGAGAAGAATTAGGGGGGACCGTCGGCATGTCAGCCCCAGGCCCCAGGCTGAGTCCCATGAGGATGGGGCCCTATCTCTCAGGCTCACTGTGTGCACAGTGCCTGACACACAGTAGGTGCCCTACGAGACATGTGCTGCCTGAATATCTGCTCTCTCATCTGCGTGCCCTGGGTCCAGCAGGAGGCTGTGGGAGCAGGTTTGTGGAAGGAAGGGAGGAAAATCAGTGCCTTCACTTCGTGCCTCCTATAGCAAGGCCTCCAAAGGAAGGGCTCTGCCCACCTCGCCCTGCTGGACACGCAGCAAGCATTATTCACGCCCCTGCCTGGCGGCTCTGCCCCAACCCTGCCCCTTGTTAGTCTGGCATGCTGGTCCCTAGGTCGCATGTCCAGGCTCCCCCCTCTGCAGTCCCCTCCCACTGGCACCTCCTGGAGCCAACACACACATGCCACAGTTACCCCTCACCTGGCAGGTTGAGGCCATTCCCTCCACCTTTAGAACACGCCTGGGTCCTCCACGGCCCTAACAGGCCTGGTTCTCATCCAGACTCAGCTGGCCTCACTGGGACCTTAGCAGATTAGTCCCACTCTGGGCCTTGGTTTCCCCATCTGCTAAGTGGGTCTGAAGCTGCCCTGCCTTCCTCGGTCTGGAAGTTGCAATAACCCGGTTCCATTCCTCCAGCATTTCTTCAGACGCAGACGTGTGTTCAGTTGAATACCAAGCATTACAAGTGACATCCCTCCAACAGCAGAAAGTGCTGTCCCATGCCGGACACCCACCCCCATGAGGGCTAGGCCAGAGCGGGACAGGAACATCAGACCAAACGCCTGCAGCTTAGGAAAGGGACAGGCGCTGCCCAAGGGAAGGAAGGGATCGGGGCTGGGTTAGTGTGGAGCAGACAGGGAGCCTCTGAAACTCAGGCCCCAGAATCCAGCGTCCCAGAGTCAAGTCTCATATCCGAGTGGAGAATGGGTCTCGGGCATCAGTTTCTCCCTTTTTAAAGTGTGGTGTTAGCCGGGCATGGTGGCTCACGCCTATAATCCCAACACTTTGGGAGATGGAGGTGGGTGGGTCGCTTGAGGTCAGGAGTTTGAGACCAGCCTGGCCAACATGGTGAAACTCCATCTCCACTAAAAATACAAAAATTAGCCGGGCGTGGTGGCGCGTGCCTGTAGTTCCAGCTACTCAGGAGGCTGAGGAACAAGAATCACTTGAACCTGGGAGGCAGAGGTTGCGGTGAGCCCAGATCGAGCCACTGCACTCTAGCCTGGGTGACAGGGCAAGACTCTGCCTCAAAAAAAAAAAAAAAAAAAAAAAAGTGTGGTGTTAACACCTCCCTGCAGGCGGCCTTAAAGGGCAAATGTGACCCCAAGCCAAGTGCCTACTGGTACCCAGAAGGTCCTCAACACAGAGCTGCCCATTCTTGCAAGCCAACGGAGGCCCGCAGTCACCAGGCCAGCTCGCCTGGGCCTGCATGCGGAATCAGGCAGCTCTAGAGGGGAAGGACTTGCCCAGTGGTACCCAGGAGCCTGCAGGCAGGAGCACACTCGGGACCCCCGATTCCCAGGCTCCTCTGCTTGGACTCCAGAGCGCGCTGCGGCCTTACCAAGGTGGGTGTTCCCCTTGCGATAGTTGCCCGTCACGTGGGTGCAGCTGCTACCATCCCCCTGGCAGACGCCGCACTTGTCCAGCGTGTGGGTGGAGAAAAGCACCCCGTCACAGCCGATGGGCTGCAGGAAAGGAGAGGGAGACGGCTGCTGGGAGGGCGCTGTGGCCAGGCCCGGGGCCGCCACTGCCTCCCACGGGCGGGCGGGCAGTCGGCGCAGTGAGACCGGCGGTACTTTTGTTACAACGTTTAACAACCTCACATTTTCCAGACACGCAAACCCCTCGCAGGTCGGTGAGCTTGCAGGAGGTGCCGTCGCGGGCGGGGACCATGAGCTGCCGCTGGCCGTCCACGGTGGTGCAGTGCAGGTCGCACGGCTTGCTGGAGATGTGCACATAGTCGTCTGGTGGGGAGACAAGGCAGAAGGTCTCAGGTGGGCTGCAAGGTGGGATTCGGGGGACTTCCTTTTCCTCCCTCTGAGACAGCTCCCATTGCACAGATGGGACAACTCAGGCCTGGAGAATAGAAGGGAACTGCCCCCGTCTCAGCGGCAGAAATTGATCGGTCGTCGGGCTCAGCCTAGACACTGTGAGCTCCAGCTTCTGCCTCCTTGTGAGTGGGAGCAGGGCCTGAGACCCACGCTGGGGTTCTCCCTCTGCAGGTCTGAACCAACTCAACACCCCTGTGCTGCTGGCCCTGGGCACCCAAGCCTTAGCCCTTGCCGGGTGAGCAGGAGAAGGATGATCCCAGCATCTACACCGTAGTCTGAACTACTTCCCGTGGGACTGTGTGGGCAGTCCCCATGTGGGACCGTCTAGGCTGGTTCCTGTCCGTGCCCAAGAGGCAGTAAATGGGAGAGTCACCATTGCCCTCAGAGGTCAGGCCTGAGGGGAACTCAGCCCCAAGACCTGTCCTACGTTGATGTCTTGGGTCATGGGGGAGGGGACAGAGCCCTAGGCCAGGGCTCAGGAGACCCAGGTTCATTCCTGGCTCTTCGTCTGACCACCTCCATTTCCCCACCCGCCCACCCGCCAAGTTAGGTCCCAGGTGCCAGAAGGGCTACCCGAAAAGCTCAGTCAGCTCCCTGCAAGGTGGGTCCCCAGGGCGGCAGGTACCCGGGTACAGAGGCTTCCACTGGTGCGTCCGCCCGTTGTACACGTGGGAGTTGAAGGAGACGCACTGCTCCTCGCGGAAGCTCCTCCCGTCCGGCGGACACTCCTGGGAAGTGAGGGGACAGGGAGGCTCCAGGAGGAACTCGGCCCGACAAAGGCATTTTTGTCCAGGCTAAGCAGGAAGTGGCTGCAGCCGGGACAGCCGTGCAGGGCCCAGGGCCCATGGAGTGGCCTCTCGCGCGCCCGCCTGGTGCTCCCACACACTCGGGAGGGAGCAAGGATGCGGGGAAGGGCAGCTCCGCCCCCGACGCCAGCCCTCCTCCGGCCCTAGACACAGCCCTCCCGTTCCCCACCACGCCTTCTCCCAGCCTTGCGGTGGAGGGGACATGACCCCACTACGGCTAGCATAGGTGCTCCCCTCACCCGCGTCCTCAGCAGGCCCTGACCATGTATTCACAGTGCCGGAACAGGGCCTGGCACATGGCCTATGGCCATGCACACTGCCTGAATCAGGAAGATCATGACTTCATAAAGAGGAACCCAGTGTGCAGACAACAGACTCATCCTGGGGGACCCAGCTTAGTCGTGCTGGGGCCAGAGCTCAAACCTGGGTCCCTCTCATGCCAGAGCTCATAAATGCCCCTCCCCCAACCCCTGGCTGCACTGTTCTAGGAGGGCACCTGACCAGGTGATGCCAACACAGAGGCTGTGGCCACCTGCCTCCCTCCAGCCCCTCACTCTCTGCACGTGCGCACACGGCCCCAGAGACCCCTAGGCACAGAGACCCCCAGCCACTCCGCCTTCCCTGCCCAGGCCACACGAGCCAGCCTAGCAGCTCCAGACCCCAACTCGGCGTGCCCCAGCCTCATGCCCTGTGGTCCTTGGAAAGGTGTTCAGGTTCCAACTGCCCAGGACCCCACCAAGAGCTGCCCCTGAGGCCTGATCAGAGTCAGCACCTCCTCCCCAGCCTCAGCCAGCCACCCAAGGAAGGTGATGGGGGCTGCAGCAGAAGGGCTCCAAGAGCAGCCAGGAGACTGTTTCACAGGACGGGGAGGCCTGGCAACTGCTGAGCCTCCCTGTGGGCGCCAGGCACACAAATGCTGTGAGTAAAGCGGGACTGCCAGCAGAGGCTCCAGACCTGGAGGCTGCGCTTGAAGCTCCAGGAGCAGAGCGAGGCGTCCACCCCAACACTGCTGAGCACACGTGCACACGGGGACAGTGGGCTGGACCGAGGATGGCTCTGTCCTAGCCCAGGCTCCCCCTCAGACTTCTCTTCAACCCTGCCCCTGGGCTCTCCTGGAAGCGCAGGCCCAGAACAGAACACCCAGGAGACCCAGGGGCCACCGGAAGACCCCCTGAAACCTGCATGATGACGGGAGGAGAGCTGGCCATGGTGCCCCTGCCCGTGCCAAGCCTTACCTGCACTCTGCAGAGCTGGTACCGCTTGGACGTGCCCATGCAGGTCCTGTTCCCGGGGCTGGGGATGGACTTCCTCCTGGCAGAAAGATGCAGGCTCGGAGTGAGGGCTGCTGAGGAGTTTCAGGAATGCCGTCTGGGCTGGCTGCACGGCCACTGGGGTCCAGAATCTCCCGATTCCCGTGACCCAGAGGGCTCCTTCCTCCCTACTCAACTCCAACCCCAGACACACACCAGAGCCTAGGGGGAGTGAGATGCGATTCACTTCCACATCAGCACCACACAGCACAGGGGCTCAGTACACAGGATTGAAACAACCGCACGGCCGTGTGCCAGCCTGGGCCCGGGTGCACAAACACGTTGTGTGTTCTCAGAAGTATGAGGTGGGACCAGCATGCTCTCCATGCCATGGATGAGAAAATGGATGCTCAGAGAGGTTAAGTGACTTGCCCAAGGTCACACAGCAAGGGAGTCACGTAGGCCAGATTGGAACCGGGTCGGTCTGGCAGCAGAGGCTTTCACTGCAGGGCCTGTGCTTCTCCGGGGGCTCCCTGGCGTTCTCTAAAGACCCTCACTCAGGTCTTCAGAAGAGAAGGCAGGGTGGGTCTCCTTTCTAGGACAGACCCCTAGAAACAGCTCCTGCCCTCTCATGAAGGGGCTTCCCTGGTGCCCTGAAGCATGAAGGACCCCAGGGCCAGTGCAAGGACCCATCCATAGCTGCGTCCAGCAGAGCCTGACAGGGAGACCCAGCCTGTGCTGTCCCCAACCTGAGTGCACTCCCAGGGTGAGAAGCCACCAGGCTGAAGGGCGGCCGCCCCCTCCTGCCCACTGCCCCACCCTCATGCCGGCCCCTCGGGGCCACGTGCCCGACCTCGCACCTCTGCTGCAGGCAGTGCCGCTCCTGGGATGTCACCCCGCCCCCGCAGCTGCGGGAGCACGCCGTCCACTTTGTCCACTCCCCCCACCAGAAGGCCGTGGCGTCGGTGCCCCCCTCCAGGCTATTGGACGTCGGGCTGTTGTCCTGGGTGAGAGGCCCCCCAAGACAATAGAAGGCTCGAGTGCCCAGCAGGGCCAGCCTGCCCCCCACCCCATGCCTCAGAGTATCACCAGTGGGACCAGATATCAGCGGGACCAGAGGACACAGGCCCCTTGGCTGGGGCCCCCACAGGGTCACTCGGCAGCCTAGTTTCAGATCTCCTGGGTGGCATTGGAGGAAATTCCCAAGGAACCATGGGCCACAGGTCCGCCCTGACCTTAAGGCCCAGGATGGCCTGGGGGTTTGGCCAGCTCCTGGGGCCATACCTAACTGTCCTCACTTTCCCTGGAGCAGCCCAGGGCCCACTGCGTTCTGCAGGACACAGCCCGCCGGCCATGCTGGGGCCTTTGCTTGGAAGGGAAGCACTCAGCCCCCTCTGCCCTCTCCTGCCAAGTTGCCAGGGGCTCCAGAGTAGCCAGGGCCCAGTTCAGAGCTCATCTGACTGGCTCTGGGAACAAAGTCCTAGGAGCCAAGAGCGGCACCAGGACCCAGGGCATGTGCCCATACAGCCCCCTCCAAGCCAGCCCATCTGGGAGTGACCGCAGCACCTGGGAAGGGATTGGCATGGGGCCCTCAGACCACAACGCCCCACTCACCGTGGCCCCACTTGACATTGCGTCCCCAGCCACAACCACCAGAACCAGCAGGGACCAGGCCCAGCAGGGACATTGCCGTCTGCCGTCCATCCTAGGAAGCAAGGCCACTGTCACCACCAAGCCAGCTCTATTTCTCTTCCAGATGACCAGGGTATGCTTTGGGGAGAGCCCTCAGGGCCCAGTCAGTGCCCAGGCCTCAAAGGTACCTGGGACTAGTTGGTTGTGGCTGCCTGGCAGACCCTGGGGGAAGGACGAACCCCCCGCCCCAGTCTAGGCTTAACCAGGAGCTTGATGAATGATTAGCAATGTCTGCTGCAGGCAAGACACCCAGCGGTGCTGTGCATGCTAAGCCTGTGCCACGCTTGAGCCAAGGGCATGCAGAGAAGCATGTCATGCTTTGCCTCCGCATCCTCAAGCCCCCTGGAGAAGGGCTGTGGAGACAGCCAGCCTTTGCTGAGAGGTGTGGGGAAAGGCTGTGGTTCGAAGGGACGGGCCTGGGTTCAGTCCAGCCCCTTGGCTGGAGCACCTTGGGATTTTGACCGGCTCAGCCCGTGCTGGCCTTGTAGGAGAATGCCACTGGCTGCTGAGGGTGAGTACATGAGGACAAGCTTGGCGAGGTCCCAGGGGAAACTACGGCCTCTGCAGTCAGCATCCAGCAACAGCCAGCACTCAGGTGAGGCAGAACCCAGGTACCTATGCCACCTCCCCACCCCCCGTGAAGTGAAGATGGAATTGGGGGAGGGGCGGGGTGGGAGGAGGTGCAGTTTGTGCCTGAACGTCAGCAGTCCAGGGCCACATGGCTGACCTCCCTCCCAACAGCCAGCACCCCTGGCTCAAAACACCTGCCAGGGGTCAAATCAAGTCCAGTGGAAAGACTGTCCAGCCTCTGGGCCCTCAGCCCTCTCTAGCCCCTCCTCAGTGCCGACCCTGCCCTGTGGAAGGGAAGAAGGAAGAACAGATCCTCCACGGCCTCTGTCCGGTCATTGCTCAGGTGCTGCGTGTCACTTGCCAGCAAGTTAGAGAAAGGATTTCAGAAACCATGCAGCCTGCACCCAAACCTGGAGCCCAGAGAGGGGAGCCAATGTGCTCAAGGCCTCACGGCAAGGTAGCACACTAGCAAACTCGGGGTCTCAACTCCATGGCCAGCTAATTCCAGGAGAAGAAGCACGGAGGTCACCCCTCACCCCTGCCAGCCCAGAGGCCAGCTCCAGCTCTGCCCCTCCCTCCTCAGCAGCCTGGAGCTTCCTTGCACGCCCGGCACCTGCAGAATTTCAGGGCTTACTCCAAGGACACCACTGCAGCTCGGACGACATGGCTGTGCACCCTGGAGTGTGACACCCTGCCCCCGCTGCCTGCCCCCCACCCACCTCCCCTGCAGACCTCCAGCTGCACCCCTAGCCTCACACCCACAGGAGCCCCCTCCACTGTGCCATTGGCTAAAGGGTGCCCCAGCCTCTGCCTGCCGGCCGAAGACAGGTGCCAGCCGGCCTCACACTTGCTTTTCATTAAGGCTTCCAGACACCGCTGGCTTCAGGCCAGGCCTCGCTCGCGGGGATCCATCCCCTCCCTGGGGTCCAAAGGCAGCGGCTGGCGGCAGCAGAGAGGTCTGTGGCGCACACAGAGCTTCAGGCGCACAAGGCTAGGTGCTGAAAGGCCACCGTGCCCGTGCCCTGAGGGCCGGACCCCTCCCCATAATCCTCCCCACGTTATGTAACCACTCCAGAGGGCTCGGGGTGCTCCCACCCCCAACCCCAGTCTGAGCAGTGGGCTGGCCTGGTGGGGGCTGCAACGTGAGGGGGACGGGGACAAGGTGGCCTACCTGGTCTGGGGTCAGCAGGTTGTCCTCCCAGAGAAAGAGGCAAGAGCTTCGGAGGGCAGGCGGCACCAGGTGCGCTGTGCTGTGCGTGTGGGGACTGCGTGAGTGCAGAGGCTGTGGCCGGCCTCCTCTCCCCTTCCCCTCCTCCCTGCGCCGCCTCCCTCTCCCACTTCAAAGAGCATCCAAGAGAGGGGTTCCCGGGAGGGGCGCAGCCCAGTGGCGGCTCTGCGCTGGCGGCCGCCTTTATAGCTGTCAGGCAGACGGGGAGGAACTCACACTTCCCACCAGGCCGCTCCCCCGCCCGCGCCGGCTGGCCTGGCGCACACTTTAACCCGCTCTGCGCCTCTGGAGCCCGGCCAGGCCGGCCCAGCTGCCTGTTGGCTGCTGCCGGCGGCGGCGGCCCAGGAGCAGCGAGCAGGGAGGCCGCCTTCCCCAGTCCAGAACCGGGAACCACATGTTGGGTGTCCAGACGGAGCAGCCGCTGGCCTGAGGTTACCGGGGAGGCTGGCAGTGGCACAGCCCCGGCCCCGCTTTTCCGACTTCTACCTCCAGAGCGGGCCTGTCCCTGGGGCTCCTGAGAATGGGGTCAGGGATGTATGAGGCGTCCGGTCTGACAGCTCCATTGTACTGGGGGAAAGACTGGACTTCTGAGACGACAGTGTCCCAGGTCACCAGCCTCAGAAAGCCCCTGAGACCCAGGGGCCTAAGCAGGTGAAGGGACCCAGGGAGACCCAGCAAGAATGAGCGGGCTCCAGGGAGGAGACAGATGTGAGATGTGCCATGGCCTGCTGACCAGATGGCTAGAGAGCCAGCGCCCGTGCAGAGAGGCGCGGGGGCTCTGCAGATGTCCAGCACCAGCTCGGCAGCTGAAGGAGGCCACGCCTGGAGCTCAAGACTCTGTCCCCGCTGAGTCAGGGCACACAGCAGAGCGAGAGTGGGCAGAGCGTGGAGCCCCCCTGGGAAACCCCTGAGGGCCCCATACTTTGTGAGACTGCCCTAAAAGAAGGCTGGGCGCCCAGCCTCTGCACACAGTCTCCCCGGAGCCCATGCTCGGCAAACAGAGGCACCTCCAAAATGGGGAGGAGGAGGAGGAAGCCGGGGCAACACTCCGTCAGGTCATCTGTACCTTTTCATGCAAGCCCCTGCCTCCACGCAGCCGATGTCCTGGGCCCACAGCGGTGCCTGGAAGACCCTTCTCCTTCCCTCTGTCCTCCCCACTGGAAGAAACTGTTGGGAGTTCGTTTGGCTCCTTCTTTAGAAAGTTCTGCCCTGTGTCTGACCACCCACCAGAAAGGCCGGGAAGGAAAGCCACCAGTAATAGTAGCGAAAACACTAACGCCCTCTGCCCTCTGTCTGGCTTGTCCTGCGGGCCAAGAGCTGTGAGGCCAACATTCATCTTTGTTATCTGCATTTCACAGGTGGCAGAACTGAGACTCGGGAGCTGAGTCACCCCTCCAACAGGCAAAGCTAGGATGCCAGTGCTCCTGCGTGTCGGGTCCTCTCCGTCTGCCGGGTTCCTTACATTTCTCTCCCCAGGCCTGACAGCATGCAGGTCTTACTCATCTTGTTTTCCCGCTGGGGCTGCTGGGATGCGTGGTGGCTGCTGGTGGTCACAGGGCCACCTTTGCTGTGGAACCAGGACTAACCCTAACCCTAATCCAGGCCCACACTGCCCCCTGAGGTCGCTGTGCTGAAGCACAGACATGGTGGCACTTGTTACCCAGCACACACACACACGCACACATACACACACATACACACGCACGCACGCACACACACACACACGCACACACACGCACACGCACACACACACGCGCACACACACACACACACACACAGGCACATACACACACAGTTCCCCTCACATGACCGGATCGCACTCACTCTGGAGCCTCTGCCTTCCCGTTTTTCCCTCCTCTGGTGACCGCCAGGCCTTGCACCCCTTGGCACAGTCCCCATGCTCTCCTGGTGTTGGTGGCCTCACATCCGGCCAGCGCCAGGGTGACTAACAGTTTCCCTTGGGAGGGACCCCACAGCCGATCAACACAAACCCCCAGTGTCTTCTCTTGGCTCAGCAGGACGGCACAGGCTGCAGGCTGGGCGCCTGGGAGACGGGCCTGTGGGGCCAGCCACTCCCTGGCTCTGTGACCTCCTGCAGGTGTGTGTCCTTCCAGGCCCCAGCTGCCCTGGCCGGCCACACCTCCACACCGCCCCTACCCCTTACCCCCAGAGCCCCCAGACTCCAGGCCCACAGGGAGCCGTGGCTGCTGCCTGCACCAAGGTGGCGTCGGCGGGGGGGTGTTCAGAAGCCAGGAAAGGCATCTTGGGGTCCTGAAGACCCGCAGGAATTTGGGAGGGGGGACAATGGAGAATAAGCGCAGGAGGGAGCCTCTCCCTGAGGCCTCTGCCCTGCGCTGAATGCATGGGCCCCACAGGCAAGGCAGTCAGGGTGGACCCCTGGGCAGGAGAGGGCACCTCCTGTCAGGAGCCCTTAGTGGCCTCTGAGCCTCTGTGTCCTCAGGAAATCGTGCAGGGTCCTGGCCAGGGTTAGGGAGCAGAAACTCAAGGTGCCTGAGGAGCCACTGGGCCAGCTGTGCAGAGTTGCCAGGACAATGGCATGGGGCCCCGTGCTCAGGAGGGGCCTGCACCTGGGGTTCGGTGCACCTGCGCAGTCACCGAGAGAAGCGATGGCTTCAGGACCTCTCCAGCTCCTGCCCGGCCCCCTCTCAGAAGCCCTTCCTTTGCACACATCCCAATGTGCTCAGCTCCCCCAGGTGCTCTGCGAGGCCACCTCTCCCGGGAAGCCCCCCAGTGCCCCAGCACTTTATTTCAATTCTCAAGTTAGGCTGGAACTGTCTCCTTCAAGCTGCACCTGGGACCCACAGAGCAGGGGCTGCGTCCTCTGCATCTCCTGACGCCTGGCATGTGGCCGGTGATCTGGCAGCTCCTGATGCCAGGGGCTCCTCGCCCCTTCGGGAGTGCCATTGAGGTGAGTCCTCCACTCTCCAGGGTCCCTCTTTGGCCTGCAAATTCCCGGCCTCCCAGGGTGTCCCCCCTGTCGGATGGTCTCAGCCCACACCCACCAGTGCTTGTGGGGGTGTTGCTGCCATATGGCCCTGGTGCTGGGGAGACCACCTGCCTTTAGAAGGGGATTGTTGGCCGGATGCAGTGGCTCATGCCTGTAATCCCAGCACTTTGGGAAGCCAAGGCGGGTGGATCGCCTGAGGTAAGGAGTTCAAAACCAGCCTGGCCAACATGGTGAAACCCCGTCTCTACTAAAAATACAAAAATTAGCCGGGCCTGGTGGCGTGTGCCTGTAATCTCAGCTACTCGGGAGGCTGAGACAGGAGAATTGCTTGAAGCCTGGAGGCAGAGGTAGCAGGGAGCTGAGATCGCACCACTGCACTCCAGCCTGGGCAACACAGTGAGACTCCGTCTCAAAAAGAAAAATAACAAGAAGGGGATTGTCTCCAGCAGTGCTTTCTGGATATCTGAGGAGCTTAGAAACAGGACAGCAGGAAAACGTGTGTGGGAAGCCCGGGAGGGTGGGGTTCAAGGGAAACACGTCCGGGATGGAGAAGCAGGCTTGGGGCAGAAGGGCCAGTGGGCCGTGGCCAACGGCTTTGGAGGTTCGCTGGGGAGGGTGTTAGACAGCCACATTGGGAGCAGGGCCTGTCCTCACAGCGAGTGGCCATAGCAGGCTCAGGAGTTTAAGGACATGGTCCAAGCTGTGGGAAGTGGGTCTTCTCTCTGGCACCCAGAGGCCTAGCAGGCCCGGCCTCAAGAGTGGCCCCCAATCCCACCTTCCCTGGCATCCTGCAGTCCTTCTCTGCTGCCAGCTCAGGACCCAGAACATCCTAGGAGCCTCCTGGGCAGACCAAGCCAGAGTTCTCACACCCGACTGGGACAGGGCCACCAAGGGACCATGTCGCCAGCCGGGAGGTGGCTGGCAGGCCAGGAAGAGGACCAGGACTCAGAAGGCAGCCCCAGGGAAAGAGCGAGGGGACCTTGTCAATCCCAAGGACCATCCCTCTCCCCGAGCTTCCTTCCTGGCCCAGGATAGAAGCCAGATGTCCCTGAGGCCCCCCCGGGCCTGGACATACGGGAAGAGCCTCCCCCGCCTTCCCTGGCCAGTCCCAGGTCCATGCACGACCCCTGGCTGGCCAGGTCACCTCAGGCCACTTGTCCCTGACAGGCCGCATTTCCTGGTCTGTTGCACAAGGTCAAGATCCTTTATTTAGCCCCAGACATCTCACAGGGACACTCAAGAGACAGCCCAGACAAATGCAGAGGTGGGGGCTCCTGCCTCCCCTCTTCTCCCCAGCAGCCCTGAGGCCCCTTCTGGGCCACAAGTCCTGGAAGCGTCATCTGAAAGCTGGCGGGCTGGAAGAACCCTGGCTCCTGGCAGCCCCTCAGGGGGCTCTGCTCGCCCGCGGCCGTGACCTCCAGAGATGCCCCATGTCAGGGACATCTGTTGGGGGCAGGAGGATGTCACTCAGCCAGTGAGCTCTTTCTCCCATGCCACCCACAGTGACCAGGGGTGGGCACCCACTGGTGTCACGGCCAAGGGAAGTAGGAAACAGGACCTTGGATCCCAGCACTCAGAAGGGCCCTGTCTTAGAGGCTTAGAGTGCAGGCTCAGCGTAGGAAGCGGCAGCTCGTCTGATAGCAGAGCAGCAGCCCAACACGTGAGTGTCTGCAGTCAGACTCCTTGGGTTCAGATCCTGACTCTGGCTCGCTCCGGCTGGGTGACTTTGGGCGAGGGTGGAAACTTCTCTGTGCTTCGGCTTCCTCACCTGTAAGGTGGGGGTGATAAGGCGCTCTCCATGCTGGACTCTTGTGAGGCTGAAAAGAGTCCATATGGGAGAAGGGACTGGAATGGGGGTGGAGAGGGGAAGGGCTGCACGCACTTTGCTGTGAGCACAACAGGTAGCCCGGGGGACAGTGTCTAGTCTGCTGTCAGCCTCCGTCCTGACAATGTCACATCAGGGGACATTACCACATCCAGACAGACAAGGAAGCTGAGACCAAGGCTTGGACCCTGCCTATCTGAAACCAGAGCAGACTTTTTCAGTCTGATCCATCAATCTTTGATCCAGGATGGGGCGCACCAGGGTCCCAGGAGAGCCCAGAGCAGCAGGATGGGCTCAGCAGCGCGACTCTCCCTGATGGCCTCCCCCGACATTCCTGGAGCCCAAGACCTCATGTGCCCTGACTCAGCTTCTCCTTTTCCTGCAAGGGGCCAGAGAGCCAAGCCCAGGGATGTGGTGCACAGGAGGGACAAGCTTCTGTGTAGAGGCAAGCGGGGGCAGACACCAGACTGGGGCCAACAGGGACGCGGGGCCTGCAAAAGAGGCAGGGGCAGCCTTTGGTTCACTGAGAGGTGCGGGTCTGGGCTGGCCTGCTCTGCCTCCTCCCAGCACACACACAGGACTCTGATGCCCCTCTGGGATGCTCCCTGCCAACATCAACCCTGCTGGGCTCACCTCACAGGTGGAGAATGGGCATCCCTGGGTGGCACCCCTACACCCCCATCAGAGCCCACCCTGAGGATGGGACTGCCCCCTGGAATGAGCAGCTGGTGCTGGACCACAGGACTTTGCTTCTCCTCCTTCTCTTCCTCCTTCTTTCTCAGCCGGGAGCCCCAGCGTTTTCCGTTAGGCCAACTCTGGAAGCTGCAGTTTAGGCAGCTCAGGCCTGTGGCTAGTAGACTGCTTAGGCCACTCCTGGTCTGAGACTCTAGGAGAAAGAGGCTCTTCTGTCTCCAGATCTGGAGCATGGATAGGGAGCTGAGGAGCCCTCGCGTGGCTGTGAAGTGAGCTTGCCACGGGCCCCCAGGGAAGGAAAGCTGAGCAGGGCAGGACAGACAAGCCCTCCAGGGTGAGAGGCAACGAAGCCGGATGCTGCTGCTCTGCTGGGTCCTGGGTTTTGCAGCCTGGCCAGGCTCGGACAGAGCCCTGCGGGCTGGGAGACAGCTCCAGGAGGACCTGCTGCAAAGGTGAAGGACTTCCCAGCAAGCCTGCAAACGGTCTCCTGCCCAGAGGGCCCCCCGACAGCATCCCCGCCAGCCTGCGACCCAGCCGCAGGTCTCGTCCCCGAGGGCAGGCTGGGTCCCAGGAGCTGAATTCTCAGGTCCCCAGGAGAAACTGCGGGCTGGGGCTGCTGCTGACCCAGGTGTGGCTGTCCCCTCTCAGCCCCACTCAGTGAGTGACTTGCCAGGCGCTGTCCCACAGTGTTGCAGAGGGGGCAGGTAACAGATGAGCAGTTTGGGCAAGCCCGGGTTCGAGCCCTGACCCTTTCCCAGCACCTGCGTCTCTGTAAATGGAAGACGGGTCTCCTGGCTTCAGAGGGTGAGGTGTCCCTGGTTCCCAGAAGAGACACTAGAGAGGCCGTGCCAGAGGCCAGGTTGGCAGCTGAGCTGTTCACTTCTGTGCATTCTCCAGGCCCTGCGGCTACCCTGGGAGGTAGGCGCTCCCCAAGCTCCACTCTGCAGAGGCTCCCAGGGCCAAGGGCAGGCAGAGGTCCCAGGGCTGGGACGGGCCGAGCCCTCCGCCTGCAGCTGGGACCGTGGCGGACTGCTCATCCCAGCGCTGGCTGCAGAGGCACACGCGGAGCCACGTCACGCTGCGCAGGGGAGGACCCTGAGTGGCAGTCCAGGCAGCATGGCGACCCCAGGGAGCAGGCGGAAAGCAGCAAAGCCCATGCCCGTCCCAGGAAGTGTAGGGGAGCCTCCGTGGGCCCCTCGGAGAGCCCAGGCGCAAGGACAGCTGTGCTCTGGGCCGACCCAGGGATGGAGGTCAGGGATGGAGGTCAGGTGTTCAAACTTGAGAGGACACAGAGGCAGCAGCCAGCCAGCTCTCCTGGGCTGGGCAGACAGGCAGCTGTCGGGAGGCAGGAGCTGCCTGCATTCCAGGCATTTCAGCGCCTCTATAAAGCAGGGGCGCTCCTGAGGCTGTGGGGCGAGGGAAAGGGAGTGCAGGGCGGCCCTGCTCCCCAGCGTAGCCAGGACCGGCCCTCTGGAACCCACCAGGGCCCATGCCATCTGCTGGGCAGAGGAGGGCTGCAGCCACTCCCTGGGCCTCAGTCTCCTCCTCTGCAAAATGGGGAGAACAGAGGCCTCCACCCCACTTCCCGCTGCTGGAAGGGCCCAGAGAGACAGGTATGAAGAGTCCTTGGTACATGGCCAGTGCTGTCCATCTGCCCGTGGACATGAGTGGTTTTCAAAACACACTCAGTGCCGTGGGGGTCCTGAGCAGAGAGAGCCCACACCCCGCTGGGGGGTCAGGAGAAGCTGAGGCTGCACAGGGAACCATGGAAGGACCTCCTGGCAGAAGGCCTTGCAGAGGCCCAGAGCCTGGGGGGCATGTGGCTGTGGGGGTCTGAAGCACGGAGCAGGTGAGAGTGCGGTAGATGCTGGGGACTCCTGAATGGTGGGCTGGCAGGCGGGGCCCATGGGAGGCTTCAGGGCGGGAAGGACCAGGGGTGCCAGCTCACGTCTGTGCTGGCTCAGAGCCTGCCCAGGTTGAGCTGGCTCCTGGCCTGGCCCCGCCCTGCACCCCCGACCCTGTATCTCCCGGGACAGTGACACCCCCACAGCAGCCGGTCTGGCTTTTCCACTCTGCCCCCCCACCTCCACGCTCCCCAGGCCAATCACTTCTCCTGCTCCAGGGAGAACCGAGGGTCATTTCAGTCCTGTTCAGAGCTGGACGCCTTCCCCAGAGCCAGCTGGTCTGTGTCCAGGCGGCCAGGGCTAGGACGGGAGCCACACACAAGCCGCCCCCCCACCTCCGTTCTGCACTCCAGTGCCCCCCTCAGAGGGCAGCTTATGTTCCAGCCTTTCTGCAGGGGCTCCCCAGGCTGCCCCAAGCCCAGCCACCTGTCTCCCCGCTTTGGGACTGTCCCTCTCGGCCCCCGTCCTCCTTAATCGCTGCAACACATGTGCAGTCTGCTCCCCTCCCCACCTCCTCCCCCTTCACTTTTTCCCTTCCCCAAGCTTACAGCCCTGGCCCTGGAGTTTACAGCTGCAAAACACACACACACACACACACACACGCACGCACGCACGCACGCACAAAACCAACTGTGGAATGCTTTCCTGCTTTCAAGCGGGGTTTATGGCTCCAGAGAGCTCTCTCCTCCCTGCCTCTCACAGCACCTGACATCCAATCATAGTTCCTCACCACTCTTTTCCACTGCTCCTGAAAGCTGGGCTGGGGGCTCAGGGCTGGGGGCTGGGGCCTGGTCTGAGCGGGAGCCAAGGGGCCGAGAGGTGAGGATCAAGGAGGATCGGGCCCCCAGCTGTGACTTACCCACAGGGGATAGTGCACCTCCCACCAGAGCCGCACACACACACAGCGGGTCTGGTTTTCCCATTTGGAGCGGGAACTGGGCTTCTCAGAGGCCAGACTGAAGTGTGCGGCAGCCCCGCCTCCTTGGACTTTCATTCATTCTTTTAACAAAGTCATTCATTCAGCCAGTGTGTGCTGAGCCCCACCATGTGCCAAGCTTGGGTGTGGGGGGCAGGGCGGGGAGCCAGCCGGCCACAGCCCCAGGCCCTGGATCCTGTAGTCCAGCGGGAGGGGGGTGCACAGCCCAGACAACCCAACACCAACATCTCGGCCAAGGTGGTGGGTGCTAGGTCAGGAGCGACGTGGCATTCAGGGCGCCATGCGGAGCCCCTCAGCTTTCCTTGGCGGTGGTGGGAACGGGGTGGGAGTTGCTGTTCATCACAGAAGCCTTCCCCACAGACAGGCTGCCTAGGCTGCAGGCAGAGGGAGGCAGGCATTCACCGGGACAGGCGGGGGAGGAAGTGCCCCCTGCAGGGGAGGTGGGAGGCTGGGAGGAGGGGAGGTGGCATCTGAGAGTGTGCATGGGGGCCCCGGGGACGGGTCTGGCTGTCAATGGCCTGGTGGTCTCTGTGAGACCAGGACTTCACCCTTCGGGGTATGGGCGCCTCAGAAGAGTCTTAAGCAGAATGAGACACATCTAGTCAGACGTTTCATTGCAAACAGCAGAAATGGGCTCCAGCCAACTGAAGACAGGAGAGGTTTCTGGAAAGCACTGTGAGAGCTCCCACATGGAGGGAGCGGGGCAGCAGCTGGGCCTCACAGGCGGGACTGACCGGCAGCCTCTCGTGGAGGGGCCAGTGCTAGGACAGTCCTCCGTCTTGTTGTCCCCAGATTCTAATTTCCAGGAGAACAAAGGCGCAGGATACTACACTGGACACCAGCCACCAGCAACCAACCGGACTGGCCACCCATACGACAGGGACAAATCGCACAGATGTTACACTGTGAGCAAAAGAAGCCAGATCCAAAAGAGCCCACCGTCCACTTGTAGGAGTCCTAGGACAGGCAGTCAGGTGGGGGCAGAAGTCACACCAGTGACTGCCTCCGCGGGGGCTCGGTGGAAAGGGCTCAAGAGAACATCCCGGGTGGTGAGGACGGACGCCGCAGTGGTTACAGAGGTGTATTTTCATCTGACTCTACCTGTAAAATCTGAGCGCTTTGTCCTGTGTGAATTACGTCACAATGAAAAAAAGAGAACGGAACTGAAAGCTGTTCTTTTGCTAATGACGAATCAATCAATCAATCCAGGGAAACAGAGTCTGCCTGGGTAACTCAGACCACACACCCCCATCATTCCTTGGCCAGGAGAGAGGGGACCCCCTGCCAGACAGCTCCCCCAAGACCTCTTGCACCAAGGGAAGTTAGTTTCCGGAAGGCCAGCCAAAGAGCTGCTGTCAACAGGAGAGGGAAGAAACACTGACAGGACAAGCCTCGGCCTGGTGCTTGGAACGCCAGAAGAGATGGTCCCAGGTTGTTTACTTACAGTGTGAAACAGTGTAACCAGGTGGAAAAGAACGTTAGTTTCATTAGTCTAGCCACCAAGGACACCTGTGTGGGGCAAGAGCTGGCGAGTGCGAAGTATATGTGGGCCGGTAAGGTGGGATACTTATCTACAAGGTCCTCTTAATTATTATAATTGGCAAAATCTTGGGTCCTCTCACCTCAGGCTACCCCTGGACACACGACCCAAGCGGCATCCACCAGGCTTCCTATTCTGAGGGGAGGACCAGGATGGAAAACACCTGGAAGGCGGGATTGTCCTGTTGGGGATGTTTTCCCAAGGTCATTGCCTCAGAGAAAAGACATACGGTCTCCTTGAATCTTTGAATCAACTCCTCTGGCCTCTCAAAAATATATAAATAAACGAATAAACAACAACAACGAAAAAACGCCCGTCATCCCAGCACTTTGGGAGGCCGAGGTGAGCAGATCACCTGAGGTCAGGAGTTCGAGACCAGCCTGGCCAACATGGTGAAACCCCGTCTCTACTAAAAATACAAAAATTAGCCAGGCGTGGTGGCAGGTACCTGTAGTCCCAGCTACTCCAGAGGCTGAGGCAGGAGAATCTCTTGAGCCCGGGAGGCGGAGGTTGCAGTGAGCAGAGACTACTCTAGCCTGGCGACAGAACGAGGCTCTATCTCAAAAAAAAAAAGAAAAGAAAAGAAAAGAAAAATCACAGGCAAGTGCTGGTGACGTGGCGTGTCAGCTGTTGGCCCTCTCCATCTGTTACTCGACATGTGTGCTCACATCCCCGCCTCCGTCCAGGGCATTTAAATCCTCTCGTGGGCACTCCCCACAGCTGCCATCAGAGCCCTGCCCAAAGGGAGTTGCCCTTCTCCCTTCGTGTTCCTGTGCTGGGGACCCAGGACCCCAGCACCCACCCCGCCCCGGCCAGTGCTTTCTTCCCAGCCCATGGGGACGCTGGTGGCCAAGCTGCTCCTGCCCACCCTCAGCAGCCTGGCCTTCCTCCCCACTGTCAGCATCGCGGCCAAGAGGCGGTTCCACATGGAGGCCATGGTCTACCTCTTCACCCTGTTCTTCGTGGCGGTGAGTCTAGGGGCCAGGAGAAGGCCCACACAGGCCCCATCCTGGAGCCAGAGGAGAGACTGTCTGTCCAGAGTGCTCTCGTATTGGGCGATGGGCAGAAGGGATTTGAAAATGAAAGAGCAAGCCCAGGTGGGGTCTGGAGACCGGAGAGAGAGGACTAGGGGAGCCCCTTCCCCTCTCAGGACCTCAGTTTCCCAATCTGTGCCAGGAAGTTGCTCTGGGATCACTGCCTGTGTGAGACCAAGCCCAGGGTGGAGCAGTGCCACTGAGTTGAGGACAAGCCCTTCCAGGGTGGCCCTTTTCTCAGCTGTTAATCAACGCCGCAGGGCTGCCCGTGGGCCACCTCCCCTCCCCACGTCTCTTCCAGCTCTACTCATAGGCCACGATGGAGCAGAGATAAATGGGGCAAGCCAGGCCTGGGAAGGGGTCTGCGGGGTTTGGGGAGTGTGAACGCCAGGGTGAGTCTGATTCCAGAATCCTGGAGCTGCCCTCGTTCAGCAGGGCCTGCTGGTCTCCCTCTTCTGGGGCCTACCTGTCTCCCCGTGGGTCTTTCTCTTTCTGTTTATATGTCTGGCTGGCTGACTCTCGCCGCCCTCTCTCTGGCTCTTTCCCGCTCTCTGTTTCTGTTTCCTGGTACCTGTCAATGGGCGACTTTATCCTCTGTCTTTCAGGAGTGCCTGGAACCCCGTCTGCCTTTGTTTCCGAGGTGCCTGTTTCTAGGACCTGTTTCCTCTCTCTCTCTCTTTCTCTCTCTCTCTCTCTCTCTCTCTCTCTCTCTCTGGGTCTCTTTCACTCTGTGTTTCTCTTACTGGTTTTGTGTGTCTAGTTTTCTCCGTTTCCTTTTTTTGCGTTTCTGTCTCTGTCTGGTTCTCTTTTGATTTCTGGAACTCGATCCCCATGGAATTCGCTCTCTCTGAAGCTCTTGATCCCCCGTCACTGGTTGAGTCCCGGGCTCTCCATGTGTCTCTCTGGCTTTAGCCATCTACCTCTGTAGCTTGCCCCTCTCTGTCTCCAGCTATCTATCTACCCACCCATCTACCTGTGAACGATTTTTCTATTACCGTCTCTCCATTCAGCTGTCATTTATCTGTCTGGGTACTTCCTGCCTTCCTGCCTCTGGGTCTCTCTGACTCTCTCTGCTAACATGCCCTCACTGCTGGCTCCCACAAGTGCCGCCCCACCTCCTGCTTTCCCGAAGCCTTCCTCACTTCCCTTCCATCAGACCTCTCCTTCACGTGCAGTCCCCAGCACGACACCCGCTCTGGGGAGGCAAACGTCCGACCAGCCTCCTTCTCAGGGCAGTGCTGGGCCAACCTGTGAAAACCCCATCTCCTCTCCACAGACAGCCTCCTTCTCCAGCAGCAGGGCCTCTGTGGGGAAGAATGCCAAGCATATGTGTGTGCGCGCACAGCAAGTCCTGAGCGGGGGAGGCCCTGAGCACACACGTGTGTTTGCAAGCATGTATTCATATGTTACGCTTGCATCCTGAATTGGTCTAGTTCAATTTTGCCTGCAGTGGGAGAAGCTGAGTGTGTGCGCGTGGCTGTGAGCGCGGCATGCACACACCCTCCGGTGTGTTCCACTCCCACAGGGGACAGTGGCCAGGGACAGGCTGGGTCCTTTGTGGAACCAGATGCCCTGGAGTTTCTGACTCCATCTCGAGAGCCAGCATCCAGGGTGGGGACTGGGCTGGGCGCTCTACACACAGCGTCTGATTCAGCCTTTCACCTTCCCAACAAGACCCGGATCTTGATTACCATTTGACAAATGAAGAAACCGAATTCCAGAGAGGCAGAGTCATTTGTGCCACTGTGAGCCTCAAACTCTCCAGGGCTCCCGACTCACTCAAATGCCACTGCATTCGCTCCTCTGGGACTCCAGCCCTGGCGAGGACTAGGAAGCCTCTTGGACAGATAAGATACCGAGGCCCAGAGCAGAGCCAGGATTTCTCTGCAGATCCCAGAGCCTTAGCACAGGGAGAGATGCTGGGGTCTTGTTCTCAAGGCCCCTGTTAGACCCAGCCCAGCAAACCACAAGCACCCACCAGGCCGCCCCTCCCTTCCTGGGCCTGGGCTGGCCCCACAGCTGCCTCTGCACTGGTCTCAGAGGCCCCACCCTGCCCCACCCAGAGTGGCAGAGGCAGCTGCCTCTCGTGACAAATGTCTTCCGTCCTCAAAGTCACACTCAGTCCCTCCCAAAGTTCCGCTGACTGCGTGGCGTCCCTTCCCTTCCAATCAGGCCACTCCCATGACAGTCTCCATCTCTGTGCCGGACCCCTTGCTGCGTGTGCAGACCCCACGGAGACAGCGCGTGCTCGTCCCCACACAACAGAGGAGGCTCCTCTGCCAGCTACTCACCCGAGCTCCCACTGGTAGCATCTGCCAAGTCAGACTCCCGAGCCTGAGCTCTGACCCCCGGGTCCCCAGCCACACCCACCCTTCCAGCGCCCTGGCTGGGCCAGCTCTGCCCCCTGCACTGCCTGATACGGAGAGGTGGTGGGTTCCAAGTGCTACGCTGTTTCACCAATTTGGGCAGGCGGTGCCACTCTGAAGTTCACCTTCCCCACCTGTGGGACAGAGCTAAATTCCCACCATTGGGAGGAGCCAAGGGCCCAGTGGCGGAGGCTCCGGGTCCCCAGGGTGGGTGGGCTCTCCTTCAGACTGCTCAGAACCTAGCGTCCCCCTCCCTGAACACACACAGCAAGCACTCTATGCTGGGAGCCGTCCATGCAGCTGGGACCAGATACAGTCATTCCTGCTCCCGAAGGGCAAAGGGCACAGGCCTTATGAGAATCTCCCGGTGAATGGCTTAATCATACACAATGATCTGTGCTACAGCAAGGTGCAGAGACAGCAGGCGATGAGGCCGGGGTGGGGGTGGAAAGGAGCCCAGGGAACAGGAGAACAGCACAGGGCCTGAGTCCTCCTCACTCCTGTCTCCCACAGAGGCGTGAACACCTTGAGCCGGCCCCTTCTGAAGCTTCCCTGTCCCCAAGGGAAACAGTCATGTCCACTGCTGGTCACCCTCCTCTAGCTGCTTCTTTGCCAGTCTCACTTCAAAAAAGGTGCAGCCTACAGAGCTCGGCACGGTCTTCTGGATGAGCCTGGCAAGAACAGAGAGAAGCGGGACCGCCTCCTCCTTTGTTTTAGTTGCTAGATCTCTATTAATGCCTCCTAGGTGCACCTTCACTTTAGGCCGCATGCAATTGTAACCGAGGATGCTCGGCTGTAACTGTAGGAGCGCTCCGCCTCGACCCCGACTTGCCCGCTCCCCAGGTCACCCAGGGCCCCCACTCCCTCTGTGATGTCTCTGTCGCTTCCAGACACGGGCTGCTTTCCAGCACGTCTGCTCCTCCCGCTGAGCTGGGCTGACCAAGAGTCCACCGTGCTGGTTCCCAAGCTTGTTTGTGCCAGTTGAACCTGTCAAAATAATTATGTCATGTAATTAAATATTACTTAAAATGATGAAATGCGAATCCAAGAGGAGAGAGTTGTTTTCCGTAGAAAAGCAGTTGACTGCTTTGAAAACACTCCCTGGCAGCGTTTTGCTTTAAAAATTGCCATGGAAGTGGGTATCGGGGAGGCAGCGATGAGAGCGCAGGGCAGAGCTGGATGAGCCTGGGGGGCCGCGCTCAGCTCCTGCGAGGGGGTCTCCAAGATCTTCGTCCACATTAAAGCCACAGAACTCAGGAGCTGCAGTCCAGCTGTCACAGTGCGGCACTGCCAGTCGCCGCCACGCTGCGGAGAATCTGCTCAAAACCCACGTTTCCTACCCAAACCAGCCCTCCCGAATCAGCAACTCTCAGGCAGGGCTCAGCAACCTGTGTCTAAACAAGGCCCCAGGCGTTCCGATGCCCACTCAAGCCTGAGAACCCTGCTGCAGTGTAGACCAGTCATCAAAGGGGTAATTTGTGCAAGAAAGGGCCCCAGGAGCCCCCGAAGAGCAAAGGAGCCCCTATGGAGGCTCTGGACCCACATCCAAAGATTAGAGAATGAACTCGAAGCTGTGTGCTTCCTGAAAGCGCGACGCTGAAGGTTCTGGGAGAGCCGTGTGGGCTTCTGCCCCCGGGACCACCCTACCTGAGCGGGCTTCACTGACCACGCGGTCTCCGCCCTGTCCTGCCCGTGCAGATGAGCGCGTTCTGCCGAAGTGACATTCAGTGACCCCTTGGCACACCTCAGTCCCTACACACCTCACTTGCCTGTGCCACTTAATCCCACAGGACCCTCTGTGGGAGTACCTGGCAATGCCTCCATTTTTCAGATGGGGAGACTGAGGCACACAGTCACTAAGTGACTCACCGAAGTGACTTTTCGCAGCCAGCAAGTGGCCTGGCGATCTGGGGGCCGTGGCTCGGGGACCGGCCCTGTCCTCTTTGCCTGTGACCACCTGTACGTTTTCCGGCAGCTCCATCATGCCTGCAGCGGGCCCGGCTTGTCTGTGCTGTGCTTCATGCGCCGTGACATCCTGGAGTACTTCAGCGTCTACGGGACGGCCTTGAGCATGTGGGTCTCGCTGATGGGTGAGTGGTCACCCCCTGTAGCCAAGCCCTTCGGACAAGGGCCGGCCCCCCAGGGTCCACACGCCCACCCTCAAACCAGCCCCGCCCTCCGTCCCCACTCACTCCCATCCCCAGTAACCTCTTTCATTGTTCAGGTTTCAGGGCTGTGCTTAATCTATGAAAAGGAATGCACCTCTTAAATGCCTTGATGCCTGTTTTTCATATGCTTTTAAAACGACTCATTTGGTAAAAGCTTGTGACGCATTTCAACAGCAGAGGCATATGAAGGAAAAAGTGAAAGCACTCCCTCCCGGGGTGGTAGGGACCCACATCCACCGCTCAGGGGTTTCGCCTCCCAGACTTTCATACAAACATCAGCACACACAAGTGATAGCCAGCCTAGAAGACAGGACCGTTCCTAAGCCTCCTGCCCCACAGTGGTTTTCTCCCACTGAGTGTTGTCTGTGGCAGGGTCCCCATCACCTGAAGGCTCCCTGCCATCGAGCCCGGCCTGGGAGGGGCTTCAGCTCTCCTCTTGAGTCTTAGTGTCATTGCCCTGCGATCCTGTGGGATAGGGTCGATCCTACTCACTTTGCATAGTGCTGATTGATTTTTAGCCACAGGATCTCACTCTGCCATTCAGGCCGGAGTGCGGTGGCATGAACACGGCTCACTGCAGCCTCCAACGCACAGGCCCAAGCCATCCTCCCACCTCAGCCTCCCGAGTAGCTGGGACTACAGGCATGCACCACAACACCCTTTTTGTGGAGATGGGGGGTTCCACTATGTTGCCCAGGCTGGTCTCGAACTCCTGGCCTCAGAGGATCCTCCCTCCTCGGCCTCCCAAAGCACTGGGATTACAGACGTGAGCCACCACAACCAGCTGTGGTGTATTTATTAAAACGAGGTGCTGGGAGCACAACCCAAGTTGCTGTGTCCATGGGGAAGCAGCAGGCTGCCTGTCCTCTCACACTGGCTGGAATCCGGACCCCCTCAATGACCAGCCTGGGCCTCAGGGTCTCGCTGGCTGAGGGGTCGCCGCGATGGGGCATCTACAGGATGCCTCCTGGGGGCTAGGGGGTGGGGGTTAGCCAGGAGGAGCAAGAGAGACCACTCACCTCCCGCCGTGTCTCCCTGGCCCTCCAGCACTGGCCGACTTCGACGAGCCCAAGAGGTCCACGTTTGTGATGTTCGGCGTCCTGACCATCGCCGTGCGGGTCTACCATGACCGCCGGGGCTATGGGGTGTACTCGGGCCCCATCGGCACTGCCATCCTCATCATTGCGACAAAGTGGGTGCGTGCCACGCGAGCCTTGACGGACGGGGATCCAAGGGCCCGTCACCCCTCCCTGTCCGACTCCTCCTGCCTCAGGTCTTCATTTACCTCCTGGCCTCATAAGCAAGTGGGTGGAGGCAGGAATTCCACGAAAACACGTAGAAAATGGCCATCAGGTGCTCCGGCTGTGCAAACCGTGTGTGAATCCTGTCTGTGCTCACCAGCTCCAGACTGAGCCCTGGTTACCCAAACTCTCAGCCTCCATGCCCGGATCTGAAAGCAGGTGTTGTGATAACAGCCCCCGCCTGTCTCATGGGGTGATTCAAAGACTCATTGAGACGAGGCAGCTAAAGTCCTGGCATGGAACCTGTCCTCCAATGTGCTCCACGAATACGAGCTATTTCTTATCACTCTCATCATCACTCTTACTACAAGCTGCTTTAGAGATGCAACATCAACTTGGAAAATGGCCTGGAGTAATCTGGGAAGACTTCCTGGAGGGAGTGCGCCTTGAGCTTGGCTCTAGCCATGAGGGAGAGTGTGGTGTGAGAGTGAAGCAGCCTGAGCCAGAGCTTCTAGCACAGACAGCCCCTTGAGAGCAGCGAGGCGCTGGCCCCCATGAGGCCCCCATGTGGTCCTCAGTGCTCCCTGCCCCCTCCATCCCATCAATGCCCTCCTGGCTCAGGGACCAAGCCTCACTCAAACTAGCCCAAGCTAAAGAGGGACCTTAGGGCAGAACAGACCCTGGGTGTCTCCTGGGACCCCAGAGCAGGAGGGAGCTCACCCTTGCGGGGGTCTCACAGACCTGGGGGCCAACAGGCTTCAGCCTGAGCCCGCTCTCCAGGCCTGAGGCAGCCCAGACACCACCTAAGCATCCCTCTGGCACATTTCACCTCTTTGGAGTGCCAGCTGGAATCTCAGGGTCCCAGATCCAAGGCCAAGAGAGGACCTGGCCTGGTCCAGCCCAACTACACTGCCAGCCCCGACCAGGGCTACGGGGTGCCCAGCATGCTGGAGGGCAGCTCTCGGCGCAGGAGGGCCCTTGGCTGTGGGGAGGGGAATTGAGTCCAGGTGGGCAGCTTACAAAGCCCGTCCCAATCCTCCCCGCAGCCAGGAGGCACAGGACTGGTTTGCCATTTGGCCTATGAAGACACCAAGGCATGGAGGCCTCAGCAACTTAACAGGACGTCATGGCAGGGCAGTGGCGGGGCCAGGACATGACTTTTTGAGCAGGAGACAGAGGAGCCGCTTTCTGGCTGCAACTTGGGGAAGCAGAGCTAACCCTGGGCTGACCCAGGAGGCCCCTGGGAGTCACCCGGCAGGGAGAGAGGGAACACTGGTCATGAGCGGCCTGGGCATGAGTGGCCTGGGCATGAGTGGCAGCAGGAAGGAGCGTGTTGAGACCCTGGGGCCTGGCCACCCGCCTCTCACCTCCTTCTGTTTCGGAAGGTTGCCCCTCCCTCTAGTGTTGCCAGATCTGAACTGGGCTGAACTGTAATTGGCCAGAAGAGAATTCACTGGTGGGTGTCCCACCAAGAGCCATGAGACTGCCAAGGCCCTCAGGCTGCAGATCTGGCCACAGGAGCCCGAGAGGGGCCGCCCGCCTCCCCGCATCTGGGCTCAAATTGTTGTTTTCTAGACCATTTAGTGTGGAGTTTATTTTGGATTTTCAAGGGCAATTGTTTCCTGGAATGAAGGTGGATTTTTCTCCCTGAGCCTCGTTCCCCTCTTGAGAGGGGTTGGGGAAGGATAGCAGGGCAGGAAGGAGGGAGGACTGGGTGATGGCGCCCTTGGGGTGGGGCCAGGCCCTCCCTTCTCCCTAGTGCTGCCGCTGCAGGACTGGCCAGAGGAGGGCTGGCAGCCTCGGTCACCGCACACGGCCGAGGTCACACGGTCCAGCTGTCTTACGCTACCGTACACCTGCAGGCGCTCAATTCCTTGTTGGCAACGGAATTCCAGAAAACGAAAAGCCGGGCATCGATTCATAATTCGCTGGGTGGCAAAACCTGTCCTGACCTAGCATACAGCTCTTTGTGGTCTTTGCATAGGTCACTCAGCACTGGGTGCAGCTGGGGGTGCTGCCCCACCCCCAGGGGCTTGTGCCACACGCTGTGTGTTTAACAATTTACCCACTGAAATCTAAAGCCTCCTGAGTGTACCCCACGTGCCTGGCCCTGCCCGGAGGGCACCATCACCCAACCCTCCTCACTTCCTCCCCACAGGGCTGTCACTCCCCAGCAGCCCCCAAGAGGGGCCAAGCTCAGGGAGAAAAATTCACCCTCATTCCAGGAAACAACTGCCCTTGAAAATCCAAAATAGACTCCACTTGAAGTGGCCTAGAAAATACGCATCCCGGGTCCCAGGGATGTGGCCCCACACTTCCTGCGTCTTCCTCGGGATGCAGACCCCTCTCTAAGTGGAAACGCCCCCAGGAGCCTTCCTAAGCACTGGGACCTGGGAAGCAAGCCATGCGGGCCAGGTTTGTCTACTGAGGATGAGATAGGTCCTTTCACTAGGAAAGCAAATGATGCCTGTCCGTGGCTCAGGGACCACCACAAGCGCCACCCCCATGGGCCACCCTGGGCTGGGAGCTCCCAAGTACTCCAGTACCTTCCTCGATAACCAATCACGAAGTCTAGCCCCCTCCCGGGCTCCCCTCTGGCTGGGAGGAGAGGGGCAAGGGTGGCCTTTCACATCCCAAAGAGGCGGGAGGGAAGCGAGGTCTTCGTGGGGCACGTGGCCCAGAGGCCCCTTCCCAGCCATCTGGGCGGGGGTCCCTGCTGGGTCCCACCAGGAAGGGCCCTGTCCAGCAGAAACCATCTGAGGCTGGGGGCAGCAGGAGGCTCCTGTCAGGCCGGGAGAGGGCTGGGGTGAGCCTGTGCAGGGCCGACTCTTCGGCTGGCTTGGGGAGGGGCGTTCCCCAGTGCTGTGACCTAAATGCTTTGCTGTGGCCTCCTGTCCCCGCAGCTGCAGAAGATGAAGGAGAAGAAGGGTCTGTACCCAGACAAGAGTGTCTACACCCAGCAGATAGGCCCCGGCCTCTGCTTCGGGGCATTGGCCCTGATGCTGCGCTTCTTCTTCGAGGTACCCAGCCCAGTGGGGAGGTGTCCTGCACCCCGGAGCCCATGCAGCGTGGCTCTGCTCAGCTGGGGATACCAGGGCTGTGCTCATGCTGGGGGGCCTCTGACAGCCCCAGGCCGAAGTCAGGCATCACTCCCTGCTCACAAGCCTCTCCCAGGGCGGTGTCAGGGGCACTGCCCATGCCCAGCACCACCAGCATCATGGCTTGTGTGGACCTGGAGGTCACAGAGAGACCAAAGCTGGCTGCCTGGAGAGAGCTGGCAACTCAGATGGCAGCATAGCCTGGGAGAGGCCTGGGGCCAATGCCCGACACCTGCAGTAGGGAGGGAGGGAGGGAGGGAGGGAGAGGGGAGGAGGGAGAAAGTGGAGGAGGGCGGGAGGAGAGGAGGGAGGAGAGGAGGGAGGAGAGGAGGAGGGAGAAAGTGGAGGAGGGAGGGAGGGAGGGGAGGAGGGAGAAAGTGGAGGAGGGAGGGAGGGAGGGGAGGAGGGAGAAAGTGGAGGAGGGAGGGAGGGAGGGGAGGAGGGAGGAGAGGAGGGAGAAAGTGGAGGAGGGAGGGAGGGAAAGATGGAGGAGAGCAGGACAGCAGAGAGAAGTGATGGGGAGGAAGGAAGGAGTGCAGCCTTATCATTAGAGGCCTGGAGAGTGGCCCAGGCCCTTGCCGCTCGGGGGTCAGGTGGAGGGAAAGGCCATCGTGAGCATGACAGCGGGGGAGGCTTCCTGCAGGTGTCACAGGGCACCAGGCCATGGCAGAGGCGGGGGCCTTGAGGGGCTCGGCTGGGCCTTGGAGAGGGAGGAGCCTCAGGGAGGGGGCTGAGGCCCCAGCCTGACCGCCTGCCCCCCGCAGGACTGGGACTACACCTATGTCCACAGCTTCTACCACTGTGCCCTGGCCATGTCCTTTGTTCTGCTGCTGCCCAAGGTCAACAAGAAGGCTGGCGCCCCGGGGACCCCGGCCAAGCTGGACTGCTCCACCCTCTGCTGCACTTGTGTCTGACGCTACGCCCGGCTGGCTCTGAGCTCCTGCCCTCCCCAGCTCATGCTTGGCCAGAGTCCCAGACCGTTTCTCCTCCTGCAGCTCCCGCTGTCCTTCCCTGCCCCAGAGAAACATCTCTTCCATACCCTGAGAGGTCCCCGGGGATCTGTGACACACCCACCATGCTGCACCAAATGTTTCTAAAGAACCCACTTACTCCGTTGTGACTGGGTACTCAGGACCAAGCTGGAAAGATAAGAATGTTCTCCTCCCAGGCCTTGTCACGACCCACTGGCGTATCTGGTGAAGCCCTAGGTCTGGCGTCTGCCCACCCCACTGCTGGCCGGGGGCCCAGGAGTCCCAGCTGGGGGTCAGCCATGACAGGGACCCCCATGTCATCAGTTTTCTCTTGGAAACTGCAGTCACCACCTTTGTCCTGTGCCCTCAGGCTCTGAACCACCCCATTTAGGAAGCCTGAGCCAGGCCAGCTGTATCCCTGGCCCAGGCCACTGGGGCGCCACCCCTCCCGCCGGGGTCCTGAATCAAGCTGTTTTCGTAATTATAACCAATAAGAAGCGCCTCGATGTATCGACCTGACTGCGTACCAGACACTCTATATACGTCCTAATCCTTAAACCGAGACTCAGCCAAGCGCCAGCTCTCCCCGCCCAGCCGCTCGCTCAGGGCTCGGAGCCGGGCTGCTCCTCTGGAGTGGGCAGTGTGGGAGGCGTGAGCACCACTTCTGGCCCCCAGCGCCCCAGTGCTGGCTTTTAGCCCTGCACGCCATCCCCTGCATGTAAAGGGGATGGGTTTGGGTGCAGTGCCCTTGAGCAGAGGCCTCAGGGCCCAAATGCTGGGCTCCCTCGGCCGGACCTCCCTGCACGCCATGGGCGGTCCTGTCCGTGCAGGATGGCGGGGGTGGCGGCAGCAGGTCCCAGACATCACCTCACAACCTGCGTCCCCCGGCCCCCAGCGATTCCAGGCCCATCTGTCGGGCACGAAGTTACCCACACCTGTCTGGGCGCTGTTTGTGTTTCCAGACGGTGCCACCGGCTTGGGAGTGGTTGCCTGGGTCCACTGCCCATGGAAAGAGGGCGGTTATTTGTCCTAGAGTCACCCCCTACATGCCTCCAAGGCTGAGAGAGCTGGCTCCACACCTGGGCTGGGGACAGGATGGCCCTCTCGGCCCCTCCCTGATATGGTCGCTCTGACTCCCTGGCCTGGCCGCCCCATCTGCTGCCCTCCCTGAGGGCCTGGCATCCCCCAAGTCTCAGGGGCCCCTGGCCTGCCACTTCCTCACCTGTCATCCCTCCTGGCCTCAGAAGGCAGGCATAGAGGACAGCCAAGCTCAGCCTTTTCCTGGTCCCAGAGTCTTTGAACGCAGAGCAGCCCGGGGCTGGCGCTCTCTCCCCAGCTCTCAGGGCCCTCACCCAGCCCAGGGCTCTACGTTGCTCCCATTCCTCAGAAGAGCAAGATGGGGCTCCACCATCCAGGGCTCCAAGCCCATTCACCCCGACAGAGGAGCAAGGACGGGGCCTACGTGTCCCCATCAGAGGGATCAAGGCACCCAACTTCTGTGCCCTGACCTGTGACTGGGGGGCAGGAATAGCACTGCCTCTGTGGGTTTCCAGTCTATCTGAGGAGGTGAACACATGCATGCACACACACCACACATACACGCATGGATGTGCACACATGTACACACTCCATACACCACACACCACACATATACACATGCATGTGCACACAGATACACACTCATACACCACACATGCACATGCACACATGTACACATTCATACACCACACATACACCACACATACACCACACATATACACACACGCACACATGTACACATTCCATACACCATACATACACACATGCACACATGTACACACTCATACACCACACATACATGCACATGCACACATGTACACATTCCATACACCACACATAAACCACACACATACATACACGCACACATGTACACATTCCATACACCATACATACATACACACATGCACACATGTACACACTCATACACCACACATACACACATGCACATGCGCACATGTACACACTCCATACACCACACATACACACACATGCATGCACCCATGTATGTATTCCATAACCACACATACACATGCACGTGCACACATGTGCACACTCCATACGCCACACATACACACATGCAGGTGCACACATTTACACACTCCATACACCACACACAGACCACACATACACACACGTACATGCACACAGGTACACACTCCATATACCACACACACCACACATACACACACATGCACACATGTATACACTCCATATACCACATACACCACACATACACACACATACATGCACACATGTACACATTCCATACACCACACATACACATGCACGTGCACTCATGTACACACTCCCTACACCACACACACACACATTACACACACTGGGAAGAGACAGGGTGTCCTGGAACCAGCGTCTTTCCCTCTGGCCTCGTGTGGAGACCACGTGAGCCTCACACCAGGCATTGTAGGGGGCAGGCTCTGGGGACCCAGCAGCTGGGGAGCCTTGGACAGCCCTGCAGAAGCAGGCACCTGCACGGTGGCTGCCCACCTCCCTCCCCAGCCTGGTCCCCCACCCCCGGAAGTAGCCAGCGCCCCCCCTGCTCTGCAGCAGCAGCACATGGAAAGTTGGAGGCAGCAGGCCACTGTGAGCAGGGCGGTGGCGAGGGTCCTGCCAAGCGCAAAGGGCCACACTGGCAGGCTCCTCGCTGCAGCGATTTACGAAGGCCGTCTGGAGCCCGGCCAAGTCTGTAAGTCACGGACAATTAGAAGGCGCGCTCCAGCCCTCAGCCCCTGCCCACCATGGCGGGCTCCCGGCTCCAGGTCCAGCCTCGCCCCTCCCGACAGGGGCAGCTCCCTCCCTACATAGGTGACCCCTTGGGGGCCCCAGGCCACAGTCCTGAGCCCACATTGCCAATGAGGACACCGAGGGCCAGGAATGGCAGATGGCTCTAGACTGTGGCTGCTGGGTGGGAGATGGTGCCAGGGTGTCGCCAGTCCCCAGCCATTCTCCCTTCGTGGCCTCAGGCACCAAGACCCACTTTGACATCCTGGGGGCTCTTTGACATCTGGAAGCCAGGAAGAGAGCACCTGGGAGGGGCCACCCTGCTCCCTTGACACCCAGAATGGTCACCCCAACCCTGCAAGATAACAAGAAAGAAACATCATGGCCTGCAGATGCAGACACCTCTGAATCTCTGTGTCAGCCAGCCTGGAGGGCATCGTGTCCCTGGAATCTGAGAGAGGCCCTCCAAGGCCATCCCAGCAGAACTCTCTCTCCCACCCGGCCCTGATGGGGACACCAGGGGACCATGAGTCCAGTGCTTGGAAAAGTAGTTCTAAATGTCACTAGAAGTCCCCAGATAGCACTGGCCGAGAGGACATGTTTTAGCGGTGGGGAAGCTCTGGACTGCCCAGCACGCCTGGTGCCTGGGCGTTCACAGTGTGACTGCCACAACCCAGAACCTGGACCTTTAAATGTTAGCTTCTTTTCATTAATTCAAATGTGAATAGTAACATAGGTGGCATTGCAGGTGAAATACAGGACACCCAGTTGCATTTCAATTTCAGACCTGCAGCAGATGATCATGTAGCAAAGCGTGCCCTGTGAACTGGTGACACACTTACATGAGACATACCTACACCAAAAATGACCCATCGTGTATCTGAGATGGAATTTAACCCAGACCTCTTTGTTCTATCGCCAGCCCTCTCCATGTGGCTGGTGGTTACTGCATAGGACGATGCACCTGCTGGAAAGGAAAGGGATGGGATGGCTCCAAGGACACTTGGCGGCTGAATGGCCACGTGCTCCACCCCCCACCATCATTTCCCACTCTGGGGGATGGGTGGGCACATAGACAGCAACAGCCTCCCTAAGCCTGGGAGCAGAAGCAGCCTGTGCCCCACCCATCCCAGTGCCAGGGTCAGCCACGCCCCAGCCCCACGCCCCGGCCCCCCGGCCCTGGCCTGCCCATGCCCCCTCCTGGCACACACAGCAGGAGCCCACCTCAGGGGAGAGTGCCACACCTCCCGGAGACAGAGACGTATTCGAAACACTTACAGCAACGAAAACAAAACAGGCTATTGCAGCAGCCACCTCCACCTCCTCACAGCTGGTGTGAGGCTGGCATGGCTTGAGGGAGCGCTTGGGGCCCGCCAGGCCATTCTCTGTTTGCACCAGTGGAGGCGGTTTCGTCTGAGGGCTGTGGCCTTTGTCGTGTCTGCTACTGAAATTTCCTGTCTCTGTTACTCTCTTCTCCAGTCGTAAGACGATCTGAAACCCAAAACTTTTATTGCCCCTTTTAAAAAGGCTTTACAGCTCCCCATCTACTTCATAGACTGTCCTGCGCTCGGGGCTGGGATTGTAGTTAGGGCAAGCGGGCTGGACTGGACGCAGAGAAAGGAATTCGCCCTGGTCTCCGCCGCAGGGGCTTGGCTGGGAGGACCTGCAGGAACGTGGAGGAGGAGAAGGAGGAGGAGGGGGGCGAGGGATGTTTTTGCAGAGTCGGCAGGAAGCCCCAGGGTGTAAATCTCCTTTGCTGGTTAGCTGGTTACCGAAGCTAGCTGCCTAAGGTGGTTAGAGGCAGCAGAGAGCACTGGCAGCCCCAGGACCCCCTGCCAGGCCACCCCTCCATGATCAGGTGACCTTGGGACCATTTCTGCCCGGCTCTGCATCCAGATTCCCCACCTTTGAACGGGAACAGCAGCCTCACCCCACTGACCATGTGGGCCCCTCTGAGTAAATTAAGTCAGAGGCTGGCTGGCTGGAAAGGTGTTAGGGGAGTTTAAACGGCAGAACCAGAGGAAGGAGACAGGTGGGGAAGGTGGGGGTCAGGACCCCAGTGCTCCCGCTGTGACCTCAGGCAAGTTCCCCGCATTCTCTTGGCCTTGGTGTCCCCTTTTGTAACAGTGCCCGCCTCATATGGATTGTGTTAAGATTCAATGATGCAATTTAATATAAAGCATCTAGCACAGTATTTTTAAAAGACATTTTTTAAATGGCAATCATTATTATTTTCATTATTATTAGTCAAGGGCAAAAAAAGGAATCTCTAGAAAATTTTTTTTTGAGATGGAGTCTCATTCAGTCACCCAGGCTGGAGTCCAATGGCGCAATCTCAGCTTACCACAATCTCCACCTCCCAGGTTCAAGCAATTTTCCCGTCTCAGCCTCCCAAGTAGCTGGGACTATAGGCATGCACCACTATGCCTGGCTAATCTTTGTAGTTTTAGTAGAGACGAGGTTTCACTATGTTGGCCAGGCTGGTCTTGAACTCCTGACCTTGTGATCCACCTGCCTTGGCCTCCCCAAGTGCTGGGATTACAGGCGTGAGCCACCGCGCCTGGCTGAATCTCTAGAATTTAACAGGAGTATCCATCCTTACCATCAGGGAGTATTCACTGCAGTTAAGGAACCAAATGCCTCCATTTGCCAAGGAAATAAATTGCTTCATACCAAGAATTATGAATTAAGGAAGGAATGAAGGAAGGTTGCCTGGAAGAGGTAGGGTGTAGACACTGAACTACAAAAGCAAACTCGACTGAACATGTGAGCCTGCAGGTCGACCCTCGGGCCATGTCTATGACGGATTCATCATTCCGCGGTTCTGAGTCTGGCCATGACCCTGCGCCCTGAGCCTCCCCCGACCGGCTGCACCCTCCCCGTCAGAGCAGCTAGAAAGCCGCCACTGCCCACATGGTGAGAACGGTGTCAGCAGGACATCTTGTGTCCACTGCTGGCTTCTGTCCCAGGACAGGGAGACAGACTGGACCTGGGGTGTGTCCGTCCTGTGCTCATGGTCACCTGTGGCCAGAGGTGGAGGAAAAAGCTGGCTTTGCTAGGCTTTTCTCCTGCCCTCCCTCCAGGGTGAGGATTTGTGGCCAATTGAGCCTGTGAGCAGGACTTGGGAGGCAGACGCCAGCTGGGCTCACGGTGTGGCCTTGCATGAAAGGACTGACGGGTGACCCTTCCCCTCCAAGCATGTCGGGTGCCCCGTGCCCTGTGTCATGGCACCAGCTCTGTCCTGGGCTTTCTGTCCTGTCCTAACACCTGACCTGAAACAGCAGGAAACAGGGGGCTCGGCCCCAGGGCGGGGTTTAAACATCATCCCATCCTCAGTGTCTGCATGTGCCGCACGGCTTTCCCAGCTCCGAGGAGCCGCGTACCCCAGCAGACCTGGGCTCTGCCTTCCTGGGCACAGACTGATGAGGGAGGCAAACCCAGAGCCAAGCCAACGCAGCGGGTCTGGGGAGTGAGGCACTGGGTCAGAAAGGCTGCCCAGAGTGGGTGCTGCTGGGAGACCCAAAGGAGAAGGGGTCAGTGGTCCAGGGAGAGAGAAGGATCTGGCCGGGCGCGGTGGCTCACACCTGTAATCCCAGCACTTTGGGAGGCTGAAGCGGGCAGATCACGAGTCCAGGAAATCGAGACTATCCTGGCTAACAGTGAAACCCCGTCTCTACTAAAAATACAAAAATATTACCCGGGCGTGGTGGCACACGCCTGTAGTCCCAGCAACTTGGGAGGCTGAGGCAGGGGAATCACTTGAACCCGGGAGGCGGAGGTTGCAGTGAACCAAGATTGCCCCATTGCATTCCAGCCTGGGTGACAGAGTGAGGCTCCCTCTCAAAAAACAAAAAGAAAAGCTCTAACGCGTTTGTCTGGAAGCTGCACGAGGTGGGCAGCAGTGGGCGGATCCTGAGGATCTGAGGGTTTTAGGTGGGGGACCCCGACGGTGGGGTCAGGCTTCTGTGAAGAGGTGGGCAGTGGCAGAAAGAGACCAGGAAGGCTGCTGCCTGTCGGGAGGAAGCCATGCACACCAGGCAGGAGCGTGGGGAGGTGGGAGAGCAGAGGTGGCATTGGCAGGGCTTGCTGGGGGCCCACCCATCTCCTGTTCTTCCACTGGTGCAAAGCCCAGTCATCAGTCGCTGGTGACGCCCGGGACGTGTGTCCCTCCAGCATTCTCAGCCGTGGGCCCCCAGCCTGTGGGGAGCTGCCTGGGCTAGGAGGGGTATCGAGGCAAACTGTCACCAGCAATCGCAACTCCAAGCTTTCCAACAGCCGGTGCGTTTTTTTAAAGCCGCACAGAGTCAAGGTCACCCGCAGTTTCCTCGTCATTCACTCCCCTGCAGCTTTTGCACGATAGGAGGGCGGGGTGGCAGAAGAGCTGTCGCTCAGGCCAGGACCATGCCCAGCAGGCCAGGCACGGATGTGCTCTCCCAAAGCCTGGAAGCTCGGCCCAGGTTGGGAGTGTCTCGGTCAGCATCGTGTTCCCGTGCTCCGCCTGGCGGGCCATAGGCAGGCACTTCACAAATATTTGTCAAGTGAATGGATGAGTGGATTTTTCCATATCTGCCTTGGCAAGGGCAGGTTTATGCCTCCCTGACGAGTCCACATGCAAAACACAGTTAGTCAGTGACCACAGAAGACTGCCTCGACCGCCGCTGACCTGCACACCAGCCGCAGGAGGGAGCAGCCCAGGATCAGGACGGGAAGTACCCATCCCAGGGCTATGCGACCTTGGGCAAGGCCCTTCAGTCCCCAAAACTTCTAGCAGTGACACCTGCTTATCCTGCCTGGGCCATCCAAGGGAACAACAGAGGTGAAAGGACCCACCCTCACCCACCCTGCCACTGAGAACCTGGCCTGGCTTCAGTCCTGCTCTGGGCCAGTGGGCAGCAGACCACGGGCCCCTTGGTCTCATTGCAAATTGTGCCACGTTATCAAGCTGCCATCCTCTCTAGGGTGATGGGGACATGACCCTCACGCCTCCCACTCGCATACACTGTGGAGAAGCAAAGGGACAAAGGCTGCATCCTGCTCACAGGGGACCCCTTTAGCCAGGGGGCCCAGGCTCACCCTAGGAGGAGCCCGGAGGAGCCAGGACACGGCCGTGACCACCCCAAGCTCAGGGCCAGGGGCCACACCCAGACAGGGCTTCCGCCCAATCACTCCCTTCCCTTCCGAGAAGCCGGGCCCCTTGGGCCTTCACTGGTTTTTGTTTTCCTAACAGCTCGGCTCACAGGAGCCCGCTGGCTTAGGGCCCCGGCTGGAGCCAGGCTATCGAGTAGCTGCGGCCACATCTGGAAGACGTTTGGGCAGAGCTCGGCCCCCGCACCGCAGCAGGCTGATAAGCGTCTGCTGCTGGCTTGGAGCTCCAGGAAGCTGCAGCCTCAGACCACCGGCCCTGGCTGCCTGAGCCTTCCAGAGGTGGGAGAGGAGGGGCAGAAGAAACTGGGGCATTCTCTGGCCCCTGGCCTGCCGGCCCATTCCAGAAAACACAATGGCAGAACCAAAGATGCCAGCACAGAAGGCAGCCTCAGAGGCCCCGGAGCTCCACTCATCCCTGCTGCAGACACCTGCTCTTCTGTGCCGGGTCCCGTGGTGCCTGCGTCCCCTGAACTGTCATGATCACTCCCAGGACGGTCTTTAGGCCTGGACCAGGCTCTCACACCTGGGGCCACTTCCTCATCACCATGCATCTTAGCCATCTCGTCTTCCCCATGCCACGGGTTGGAAAACTGAGGATCCATGGGGTGTCTGCATGGGTGAGATCTCACACTGACAGAGGCGAGACATGGCCCCAGGTTTGGGGTCTCCTCGTCCTGTGTGCCATCCACTGCACTCATGGCCTCCTTTGTCCTGTCCTGTTCTGCCACCAGATCGCCCAATGGAGGTCTTTACTGTGGGCCATCCAAGCCTCTAGGCATTGCCTCCTGAGCTGAGAGCCTGCAGGGATCTTGGCTGTTGGGTTCATCGCAGTGCATTGGGACAGAATTCTGGGCAGCCCCACCAAGCCTGGTGCCTGACTGATCCCACAGACAACACCCAGCAAGTAACAAGTACATGAATCACAAAACAAGCCACGAAGAAGGGTGAGAAGGTTGAGTCACCCGTCACTGGCTCTCATGGCGCCCGACAGACACTGTCAGAAGTGCTTTTGTGCTTAAGCCCAGGAGTTCAAGACCAGCCTGGGCAATATAAGAAGACCCTGTCTGTACAAAAGTAATAGTAAGAATAATTTAAAAATACAGGCCAGGCACGGTGGCTCATGCCTGTAATCCTAGCACTTTGGGAGGCTGAGGCAGGCGGATCACCTGAGGTCGGGAGTTCGAGATCAGCCTGGCCATCATGGTGAAACTCTATCTCTACTAAAAAGACAAAAATTAGCCGAGCATGGTGGTACATGCCTGTAGTCCCAGCTAATAGGGAGGCTGAGGCAGGAGAATCGCTTGTACCTGGAAGGCGGAGGCTGCAGTGAACTGAGATTGTGCCATTGCACTCCAACTTGGGCAACAAGAGCAAAACTCCATCTCAAAAATAAATTTAAAAAAATAAAGTGCTTTATGGATAGCAATTATTAGGTCTCTCAACTCACCTGTGAGACAGGTACCACGGCTGCCCTCCTAATTTTCATTATGATGTCTTCTTTCTTAACTTGCAGATGGGGGGATCTCATACTATTTTATCACCGTCTTTATTACTGTTCTAACCGGGACTGAGGTCGGTGAGAAAACAGTCTCTGAGATGGCAAGCCTTCACAGTGGCTGACTCACCCTATGGCCCAGTGTGTGGTCAGCTTCCATAACGGCCCCGTGCAGTCCTGAAGAGCGTGTCTGCCCTTGGCCTTCTGTGTGAGTCCGTCCAGTCAAGCTTCCTGGTGGTAATGCTTAAATCTGTCCTTACCAAGTATTTGCCTGCTTGCTATCAACTCCTGAGAGAGGAATGTAAAAGTCTCCCACCCAGGCTGGGTGCAGTGGCTCACATCTGTAATCTCAGCACTTTGGGAAGCCAAGGTAGGAGTATTGCTTAAGCTCAGGAGTTCAACGCCAGCCTGAGCAACAGAGCGAGACCCCATCTCTACCAAAGAAATTTTTTAATTAGGCAGGTGTGGTGGTGCCTAATTTAAAAATGAGGCAGCTACTCAGGAGGCTGAGGCAGGAGGATCGCTTGAGCCCGGGCAGTCAAGGTTGCAGTGAGCCAAGATCTCACCACTGTACTCCAGCCTAGGTGACAGAGCAAGACCCTGTCTCAAAAAAAAAAAAAAAGAAAAGGAAAGAAAGAAAAAAAGAAATCCCCCACTCTACAAAGGACAGCTTTTAGCACAGATGATGCTGGCACAAATGGATGTCCCAGTGCAGCAAATTGAACCCCAACCTTTTCCTCACACCCCACCCCAAAATTAACTCCAAAAACTAGAAAACTTCTAGCAGAAAACATAAGAGAAAATCTTTATGTCCTTGGATTAGGCAAAGATTTCTTAAATGTGACAGCAAAGTATGATCCATCAAAGAGAAAAACTAATGAACTAGACCATCAAAATTGTAAACATTTTCCCTTCAAAAGACGTCATGAAGGCCAGGCGCGGTGGCTCATGCAGTGGCTCACCCCAGCACTTTGGGAGGCCAAAGCAGGTGGATCACCTGAGGTCAGGAGTTCACAACCAGACTGGCCAACATGGTGAAACCCCGTCTCTACTGAATATACAAAAAATTAGCCAGGCATGGTGGCGAATACCTATAATCCCAGCCACTTGGGAGGCTGAAGCAGGAGAATCACTTGAACCCAGGAGGCGGAGGTTGCGGTGAGCCGAGATGGCTATTGCACTCCAGCCTGGACGACAGAGTGAGACTCCATCTCAAAAAAGAAAAAGAAAAAAAAACATTATGAAGAAGCAGACTGGGAGGAAACATACATAACCCTTTAATAGGTTAGAATGTATACACTAATTCCATTCCTTTCGTGGTAGTTCATCCAAGTCTCTAGTAAATTCATATCTTTACCCTCCCTTGAACATCACAGGACCTTCAAAGCTTTTAATTCTAATTATTTCCCTCCTAACTTTAAGGCCATTATGACCTTGTATTTTTCCTTTATCTTCATTTAAACCCCATTTTTGCCATCAATATTGGTTTAGATTTGCCCACATAGGACAATGTCTTCGACTTTCATCTCCTTATACCCCAATTTTTCCATCTGGGGTTAATTTCCCTCTGGCTCAAACACGTCTTTTGAAAATTCCTCAAGCAGCCAGGTATGGCGGCTCACACTTGTAATCCCAGCACTTTGGGAGGTCAAGGTGGGTGGATTGCTTGAGCCCAGGGGTTTGAGACCAGCCCAGGCAACATAGGGAGACCCTGTCTCTACAAAAAAAAACGAAAGTTAGCTGGGTGTGGTGGTGCACACCTAGTCCCAACCACTTAGGAGTCTGATGTGGCAGGGTCACCCAAGTCTGAGAGTTCAAGGCTGCAGTGAGCCATGATTACACCACTGCACTCCCATCTGGGCAACAGAGTAAGACCCTGTCTTAAAAAACAAAATTAATTAAAAAAAAAAGAAACCTCCAGCCGGGTGCGGTGGCTCAGGCCTGTAATCCCAGCACTTTGGGAGGCCAAGGCAGGCAGATCACAAGGTCAAGAGATCAAGACCATCCTGGCCAACACGATGAAACCCTGTCTCTACTAAAAATACGAATAATCAGCCGGGCATGGTGGTGCATGCCTGTAGTCCCAGCTACTCGGGTGGCTGAGGCAGGAGAATCGCTTGAACCCAGGAGGCAGAGGTTGCAGTGAGCCGAGATCACTCCATTCCACTCTTGCTTGGGCAACAGGAGCGACACTCTGTCAAAAAAAAAAAAAAACTTCCTCAAGCAAGGGTTGTTGGTGGGGCACCTTCTTGATTTTTATTTGCCTATGACTGTCTTTACATTTTCCACTGAATATTGAATTCTATGTTGGTAATCCTTTGTGTCTTTAATTTTTTTCACTGGATATGAATTCTAGTTTCATTAATCCTTTGCATCTTTCTATTTTCCACTGGCTATTGAATTCTAGGTGGACAATCATTTGCATCTTTAATTTTTTCACTGGATATTGAATTCTAGGTTGGTAATCGTTTGCTCTGAGTATTTTGAAGATATCACTTCTCTATTTCCTAACTCCCATTGTTGCTCCTAAATAGCAAGCTCTTGGCATAACTATCTTTGAAGATAATCTATATTTTCTCCTGGGCTCTTTTATAAGACTTCTTTAGATCTTCAGTGTTCTGCATTTTTATTCTGACATGACTGGTGTGGAATCCTTTTTCTTTGGCTTGCTGGAGAGTCATTGGGCTTTCTTAAATATCTGAAATAGTTTCAGCCATAATCCTCTTCAAATATTGCCCCTACTCCTATTCTATCTCTCTTCATTTTCTTGAACTCCAGTTAGCAATATGATTACATTTGCTATCTAGTTCTCATGTTCTTTACATTTCCCAGTTCTTTATCTTTCGAGAGTGCAACTTTCCTAATTTCTTTTGCCTTATCCTTCAGTTCATCAATTCCTTCTTTGGTTATGTCTAAACTGTGGTTAAACTATCTTTTGAGTTTATCAATTTGATGATCATGTTTTTATTTCTAAGAGCATGTTTGATGCTTGTTCTTCATTAACATATGCAAGTCTCTTTTATTTCTTCCATAAAACATACTTATTTTCCAGTCCTGATATTTTTAGTATCTAAATATTTGGCTGATCTGATTCTACTGCCTGTTGTTTCTGTTGACATTCACTCATGGTGTTTTGCTTCCTTGTATATTTAGTGATTTTTCTTTTACTTTGAACTGCTCGTTTGCTGTGGAACTTTATGGAAATCTTCTGAGGCCTGAGGTAAAGGCAGAATCCTTTAGAAAGTAATTGTATTTACTTCCGTCAAACAACTGAGGCACTTCCAACATGAGACTCCTTTAAACTAAAATCCTTTATTTTGGATAATTGAGGAAATATGGATTCAGGCTACACACACATACAAAGGTCAGGTTATAGTTATTAATTCCTAGAGAATGTTTTTCCTTTTCCACTTGGCACCAAAGTTTGCTACAGGCAGTGTTGATGTAGTAACTAATTGGGAAATAGATTTTTTTGTTTCCCATGACAGTGAGGTATAGCCCATGGTGTCCCACATTGAAGGAATGATCTTCCACTAGACTCTCCTGCATGATCAGGCTCTGTGCTTTGTCTTCTGACCTCTAGCCACAAAGGTAGTCAAAAAACAAGGCTCAGGTCTGCCTACGAAAATAAAAAATTTTCAATTCTCCAACTGCAAAAAGAAGACAGGCTGTTCTCTGGCCACAGCAGCAAACAAACACCAGCATTAAGTCCAGCTCAACCTAGTAGTGACCACTGTCTTTGTTCAACCCACCAGCAATAGTCCCTCTCCAAAAACTAGTCTCCCTCAGCTAAAGATCAACCAATCCCTAAGCTCTCCCACGTCTAAAAGCTTCCTATGCCTAAACCCCACTCTTCCTGAAACTCTGTGCAAAGCCAGTAATTTGCTTCGTTCGGGGAGTCTGAGCCTTACAGTTATAGATCTCCCTTGCTTAACAAACAGTAAGTTCAGCCTTTTGTTTCAGAGATGGAACAGTGGCCACATCTTTCCATATGTCCCAGCAAAGCCAGCTTCAGTGTCCACCTTCCTCTCTGGGTCCCATCTTTTCTCCATCCTGACCTGAGTACTCTACACTTCCTAGTCAGCTCAAGACAATAATCAACAAGACAGGCATTTTTTATTCTCTCCAGAATTTTTAGCCACTGTTAGTGGAAGGGTTTGTACAGGTTCTTAACTGGCCATATTGATAAGAACAGAAATCGTTGGCCTTTATTTTACAGATGAGGAAACTGAGGCATGGGAACATCACATAAATCACTTAAAATTATGGAGCCAGCATGTCACAGATTCAAGCCTTGGAAGCCAGGCTCTAAGGTCTGTGATCTGATGCTCTACCACACTCAAGAAGTGAATCAGTAATTAGTGAATTCATTCATTCATTCATCCATCCATCCATCAGCTATTTATTGAGCTGCTTCAGCCCTGCACATTGTATTAGTCTGTTCTCACACTGCTATAAAGATACTACCTGAGACAGGGTAATTTATAAACAAAGAAGGTTGAATTGACTGACTGGGAAGGACTCAGGAAACTTACAATCATGGTGGAAGGGAAAACAGGCGCCTTCTTCACCAGGCGGCAGGACAGAGAGTGAGCATGAGCAAAGGAAAAACTGCCACTTTAAAAACCATCAGATCTCGTGAGACTCACCCACTATCAGGAGAACAACATGGGGAAAACCACCCCCGCATTCCAAATTTTCCCTCCCTGGACACACAGGGATTACAGTTCAAGATGAGATGTAAACCATACCACACGGACGGCAGCAAATGACACGGGCAGCATTCCTGCCCTCATACTGCGTGCATTTCTGGAGGAGCCTGCCCAGGAGCGCGTGGAGGATGCCTCCCCTCAGAGTGTGCAGAGGCACCGGGAGGAACCTGCGGTCAGGGCTGGCGGCGGCAGTCAAGAAGACGCACACCCACTCTGGCTGTTCAGCCTGGGTCTCCAGGTCAGGACCCCTCCACTAAGTCCCCAAGACAGATCCCATGTCCATGTCCCTGGGAGGCCGCCACAGGAATGAGCCCACGGAACCCACGGGAACCCAGAGGCACAGAGAAGGTTTGGAACTTTCCCAAAGTCTGTGGCCTGGCCGACATTTGAACACAAACTCACAGGTTCTCCTCCTCCCTTTGAAGACAAATGCTCCAGCAAGGACTCAGGGAAGAGCTTCTGGGCCAAATGCCTCTGGATTTAGGGAAGGCAAAGGTCGTAGTGGCTTCTCTCTGCTGGTAACCCCGGAGGTGACGATGAGGAAGTCACAATCTGTTTCGTTGGAAGCCGGGACCAGCCTGAACATAGGGCATCTCGTGGAGCTGGGCTATAGACAAACTTCAGCTCCTGATGCCCCCGAGGGCTGTAGCAGTCAACACACTTCCCAAACTCTGCAGGCCAAGCAGGTCTTGACCTCTGTCCTGTTACCCTAATGGTCATGGGTCCCCAAAAAGGCCCCCACACGGTGATGGATGGTGGGCAGAGCTGCGGGGGTGGGGGTTGGAGGCTTCTGCACTGTGTCATTTGGGAAACAGCTGGGTACAGCTGTGTCCTGAAGACACTGCCCCAGCCCCACTGGGAACACAGGGTCAGACGCCATTCCCAGCACGGGCCCCACACTAGAGGTCAGGCCAGGGGACAGCATGTCCTGGGGCTCGGTTGGCCCCATCCCAGCCTGACAAAGCAGCCTCCCTTGACTCCAGCCGAAGCCAGAGGAACATGTAAGCTTTTTATCTTGGGTCTTCCCAAACTGGGTGCTGTCTGTCCAGCAGGAGCAAGGGGCTGTTTTCCCAGAGTGGCTGGGGTCCAGCTGCGCAGGGCTTTGAAGTTTCTAGAACCTGCACTGTGGCTCTCACCAACCTTCTTCAGAGCTACTCCGGAGAATCTGTGGATCCAGTGAGGGTTGTCCCAGGACCCACACATGCCACTGTGTGCTGAAGCTCCCCTCCGGTTAGGGAGAGCTGGGAGGCTGCTCTCCTGTCCCACACACAGCAGGGCCCCATTCGCCTCAACCCACAGCCCTTGCTCCAGAACCTCTTGCGGCACCAGGATCCCTTCCTGCCACCACCCTGCCAAGCCTGGGCACCTCCCTGCCCTCCCACGTTGTCTCCCATCAGGTCTCTACCCCAGCCCCAGCATGCACATCTTATTTCTGAGTGTGCACACACACACGCACACACATGTATGCATGCACACACACATGAATACACACATATGCAAGCACACGCAAATGCACACACACACGCATGCAAGCACACATGAATGTAAGCACACACCTGAACACATACAAATGTGTGCACGCACATGTATGCATGCACACACATGAATGCATGTGCATACATGAATGCACACATATGCACACATGCATGGATATGCACATACACACATGGGTGCACACATATGTGCACACGTGTGCACATACACGGATGGATGCAAGCACACACATGAATACACACATATGAATGCACGCACGCACGTGTATGTGTGCATGCATGAATGCATGTGCATACATGAATGCACACATATGCACACGTGTGGATGCACACATGTGCACATGGATGCATGCATATGCACGCATGTGTGCACATACACAAATGGATGCATGCACACATGCATGAATGCACACACACACAAATACACACACACATGCACTGTTCCCTGCACCTGAACATCTTTGTGTGCACCTGTGCTCCCTGCCTGCTGAAATCTTACGTGTCCTCTGAGACCTGGCTCAAGGTCCACCTCCTCCACAGCCCCTCACCAGCCCCTCCCCCAAGCCCTCCCTCCACTAGGCACTCACCTTGGGGAGCATCCCACCTCCACAGGTGTGTCTCCCCCACCTGACAGAGCCCCAGGGAGCCAGGACCAGCCCACTGACTCCATCTCTCCTCCAGCACCTCAGCACTGCAACCAGCTGCTACCCCACCAGTGTGTGGTGGGTTGAGAGCTTTCAGATATTTCTTATTAATTTTTATTTTTCCTTTTTTTTTAACCTCACAAGCAACACATGGGTTAATGATGATTCTAAGTTTGTTCAAAGCAACCCTCTACCTTTTTCAGAATTACCCCAGTCAATTGTATATGTTGTAGAAATATTCAAACATGCAATAAACAAAATAAAGACCATTAAAATCATCAAAATCATAGACGTTCGTCTCTGTGGTCACTTACATAGGCTGCTGTTCTAAGTTTGTTCCACAAATTGACTCATTTAATCTGTGCAATACTCCTGAGTGACAGGTGTGGTCATCATCCCATTTTGCAGCTGAGGGCACTGAAGTGCAGGACTGTTTGGCAGCATGTCCAAGGTCAAGGTCATCTGGAAGGTGACAGAGCTGGACTTGAACCCTGGCAGCAGGCTCCAGTGCCCATGGTCTTGACTGCTATGCCCTGTTCTGTGCATAATTGGGATCATACAGCACATACAGTCTTCTGTAAGCCCTTCTTAGCACGCAGTCTCTCCTGAACACCTTCCAGGCCGGATCACTGCATCATTTATCAAGCCTGTCACATCCCAGACCATCAGGTCACCCCACGCTGAGACAGGGTAGACAGCAACTCCTGGGAGGGCTGCACACTCAGTCCATCAGTCAGGCCCCAAGAGTCCTTCCTGGACGCCCGGCCGCTGCTCCACCCCCAGACCCCAGCCGGCTGGCGAGAGTCGTGGATTTCAGCTCCTGATGGAGGAAAGGCCAAGTCCGCGGCAGCTCAGCTTCTCAGAGGCCAGGGGCCTGTTCCAGGTCATCGGGTCTGCATTTCAGGCCAACCGGCTTCTGGGGGAGGATCAGGGGACTCTGAACAGTGAGAGCACCACCTCAGCTTATGCAGACACCGTGGAAATGTCTAATCCCACAAAGCCTCCTCCTGCTTCACTGTAAGGGCCACCATAGGTGCATGACCGTGCCTAGCCCTTAGGACAGATGGGAGAAAGCACTGGCCTGAAAGGCGGACCCAGCTCTCAGAGGCTCAGACACCAGGGAGCCTCCTTAGCTCACACAAGGCTGCCAAGGGAGGGCATGCACCCCCACCACGGAGAGGCTCCCCAGCCATTGTCCAGAGAGCTACAAGTTTTGAAATATCAGCCATCCAGAGAGAGGTGTGGGGCTGGCTCCACCCAGATCCAGGATGGTCTTGTTCCAAGTGCATCTGGGGGAGTTTTCAAAGCCAGAGTGTCCCTGACCCAAAAACCACCCGCCTGGCCATTTCAGGGCCAGACCCCCAGGCATGACATGTCTGAATTAGACACATTGTGTCTGGACTTTCAAAAAGAAGGAGGGAGGCAGTCTGGGGACAGGTTCCATTTCTCAGGAAGAGCAGAGGGGCCTAACGGGCAGTCACCTTCTATTCTGATGGGGAAGAGTCTCGTGAAAAGGGAAGAGGAAGCAACAGGGTTGAACCCCGGGGGCTCCAAAGCACCACTCAGGGGCGGAAGTGAGGGCATCCCTGCTGGGCCACGTGAGACACAAGCATTCGTGGCTCTAGCCTCACCCACAGACGGAAAGCAGAACCCGGCTTGCTGGGGTACTCGCTAGGGACGGTGCCCAGCAGTGGGGCTCTGGGGTTGTACACATGCATACGGGAATGTGAGCACACACAACATAAGCTCACACACACACATAAGCTCATGCACGCACACACACACATGAGCTCACATGAGCACACACACATGACACATAAGCTCACACACACACATAAGCACACACAGGAGCTCACATGAGCACACACACAACACAAGCTCACACACACAAGCTCACACAGGAGCTCATATGAGCACACACACAACACATAAGCTCATGCACACACATAAGCTCACGCATGCACACACACAATCTCACACGAGCACATACACGACATATAAGCTCACACACATGCATAAGCACACACATGAACACACATGAGCTCACATGAGCACATACACGTAACACATAAGCTCACACACATGCATAAGCACACACAGGCACACACACAAGCTCACAAGAGCACACACACGTGACAAGCTCACACACACACAAGCTCACGCACACACACGAGCTCACACGAGCACACAAGTGACACATAAGCTCACATACACAAACACACACATAAGCACACACATGAGCTCACACAAGCACATACACATAAGCACACATACACATATGGCACATACGCTCATGTGCACACATACACATAAGCTCGCTCACACACACACATGAGCTCACATGCACACATGAGCTCACACACATAAGCACACACATAAGCACACATACACATATGACACATACACTCATGTGCACACATACACATAAGCTCACTCACACATGCACACACCAGCTCACATGCACACGAGCTCACATACACACATAAGCACACGCACATGAGCTCACATGAGCACGCACACACACATGCTCTTACTTGAGCGCACACACACATGTACACACAGGCTCACCAGCCCCTGGGGCCCTTCGGGCTTCTCGCTAGGTGAGGCCCATTCCACAGAACACGAGACAGCCCTGAGGTTTGTCCCGACAGAATCCAGCTGAAGAAAAGGCAGAGAGGCCAGGCAGTGTCTGCACACTGAGGCGCCTGCTCTGGCCCAAAGGGCGTCCACCCACAGGTGCTGATGGGCCACCGGCAATAGCCAAGAACTTCTCCCGACGCACCCCATCACCGCGACTCCTGGGGCCTCCTACCCGTCCACACAAGCACGCAGAGGCCGTGCTCTGCCTGGGCCAGGGCTGTCAGACCTCCATGCAGGGATCCTGGGGAGACCCAGCTGGAGGTGTCTAGAAGCTGCGTTCGTGCGCCCGTCTTTTCTACTTGGGTGGTACATTCATAAGGCTCCTGCCCACACAGGACCCAGGAAAACAGGGCCAGGAGCTGGAAGGGAAAAGGCCTGACAGCCACGGCGTGAAGGCCACCAGCCTGGGGCAGGCAGGGGAGGCCAGGGCTTGGTGGGTTCAAGGCCAGGTTGTGTCCCAGCCGTGGGGGCGGGATATCGCTGTAAGCTTTCCAGCTCCCTCTCTACCAACTGAGCCTGAAGGCCCATCCCTTTCAGGACAGTGAGCCCTGTACCCACCCTCCACGCGTGAGAAGCAGACAAGCTCATTATCTGCAGGAGGAGCTGGGCTTCTCGGGAGCGCGTCCCCTGGCAGCCCCACTGCAGCCCCACGTGTGCGAGGACATGCCGGACAGCCCGTGGGGCCGCAGTGTCTCTCCTGGCGTCCCGGTCCCAGGGTTGAGATGGGAAGCCCCTCAGACAGACATTCCCATCCTTCCGGGTGAAGCTTTCAAACGTTTTAGGAGGCAGGCAGGCACCCCGTCTCCTCCTCCCCTGAAATCCCAGATGTAATTACAAGTACGTGTGGCTGCCCAGCACGACAGGACCAGCCGGAAGCCAGACCCTGGCTGTGTGGACACAATTACACAGACGGGCACACACATGCAGACACCCACATGGCCTCTGCAAGCGTTTCCCACACCCAGGCCAGCGCTGAGCAGCCCAGTCTGGGCTCCGCCGTGGCAGGCACCAAGGCAGGTGCACCTGCCACCGTCAGCCCCAACACCCACCCTGGGCCACATCCCTCCCAAATACCTGGGGCAGCCTCGCCCCAAGGAACCCAATCCCCTGGCCGGACCCACATAGGCATTTGCACTGAGCTCAGACATCACCTCCTCCAGGAAGCAGCCTGTCCCCACTCTCCTGTGTCCAGGGGCCTGTGTCCCACTGCCTTGCCCCAGCCTGTCGAAGCCGTGACAGTTTTCAGTGTGTCTCCCCTCTGGACCCACACACATGAGCTGCTGGGATTCCCTCTAGGCAGGGCTGCCCCCCTCCCAGTGCCTGGTATGAAGCCGGGCCCGATCTTCCTCAAAAATCGTTTGATGCACAAAAGTGGACATGGTGACAATACCCACAAAGGGCCACCCCGAGCCCATCAGAGAGGAGGTGGCATTGCTTTGCTAGAGCATGGGAGCACGCACAGGTGTGTGGGCACAAGCCTGGCCCTGGACCGCCCTGTACACCTAGGGCCCTGCTGATCCTTCAGGCTCGAGACACGATGTCCGAAGGCTCTCAGGAACTGCAAGCGAGCAGAGTGGCCGGGAGCCCGACCCAAGACAGCAGCTGAGGAACAAGGGCCCCCACAGGTCAGGCAACCCAGGTCCCTGGGTGACATGTCCCCTCGCCCAGGCAGCCCTTACCCTGGCCACAGTTGGCATAGCAAGTCACTGCCACACAGCGTGGGGGTCTCCAGGCACCCAGGGGCAGGGCCACCAGAAGGAGCTCCAGAATGGCTTGAAGTTGCAGCAGTGACTCTGGAATGAACTGCCAGGGTGCAGAGTCCCGGACCACCACTAACCCATGATCTTCAGGGCCGTGGGCAGGCAGTAAGCCCCTCATGCCGGGTTTCTCAAGGGCACCGTGGTTTCACGGCAGCAGCTGCCTCCCGGGGCTGTCACGGAAGGGAGAGGAGGGGGCACGGAGTGCTGGAGAGGTGCTGCTCACCAGCTCGAGAGGTGTGGCCTCTGTGGATGCACAGGAGCCAGGAGCCTCAGGGCAGCCCCCTCCGACCGCCAGCCTTCCCCCCTCCGACCGCCAGCCTTCCCCCCTCCGACCGCCAGCCTTCCCCCCTCCGACCGCCAGCCTTCCCCCCTCCGACCGCCACCCTTCCCCTCTCCGACCGCCAGCCTTCCCACCTCCGACCACCAGCCTTCCCACCTC